>CAJHQP010001202.1:0-125924 GCA_905132765.1 Moricandia arvensis | reverse complement strand
GACACAGCGGTTATAGATCTGCCAAAATAGACTTGAAAAAGAAGAACGGTGAGAACAAGTATATAAATTGATAGAGACAACGTTTTATGTTCATCTTTTCCTCAATCAATCACTCGACAGTAAGAGATATAACTTACCGGCGGCAGAGTTCAACAAGACGCCTCTGAGAGAAACGGTGCTAGGGTTTACAGACAAACGGCGCTAGGGTTTCCTCTCAGATCTAAAATAGAGGAAGCGGCGGTGAGAACGGTGGTGAGAACGACTGTGAAAACGGCGGAGAGATAACCGGCGGTGAGAACGATGGATTAGAGAGAATCGACGGAAATCGCCTTCGAAATCGCCTTTGAGAGAAACAACGTTAGGGTTTTCTGAATTTTGCGAAAAGTAAATAAAAAACATCTTATATATGTCCAGTAAATAATCCGGTTAGGTTTAAAAGTACATTGGTAAAATGGTAAAATTAAATGTTCGGTCCGGTTTGAACGACTTACTCATAAGTCGTCTGTTGAATAATGTACATTAGACGACTTACTAGTAAGTCGTCTACCGTAAATAGATTCACCAGACGACTTACTAGTAAGTCGTCTCAGACCCTAAATTTAACCCCTAAACTAAATTGACTAAATTAACTAACTAACCACGTTATAAAATCAAATTATATTTAAATAGTGTTTACTATACACCGAAATAAACACATTTAGGTTAATTTTAAATTTTTCAAAAAATCATTTATGCTTTCCAAAATCTAACCCTAAGAACACATACAATACTACAACATATGTTGGCAAAACCTAAACCAAAGAATATCATGACTCACTACTTTCACTCATCTATGTTGAAAACAATTAACTTTTGTTATATCTTAATTTATATCTCTTAAAACATACTTTAATTACAGGATTTCAATTTTTCACTTACCAAAATATTTCTTACAAAATTTTTAAATTATTTTAAGAAGAAAATCATCTGGACAAAAGACTTGCGGGGGTTAGAAACGAAAAAAAATCGGTTTTTTTTGTTTGTTCACAAGGGAATGTTGTAATTTCAATAGCCTTTTAGGTTACTTCTGCATTTGATTCAAGTTTGTGTTTACTTTTGCATTTGAAATCAAGTTGTGAGTCATATTTGGCAATTCTCCCTAAAATGATAGGTAAAGCTAAAATAATTAGAAATCCCGAAAAATAGAACAATGAAGAACATTGGTAAAACCAAAAACTTTTATATAACTAAGAGCAAAATTTTTGGGGGAAACTAAAAATTAATTTCCCGCCTAAACGAAAAGAACACAAAAAAGTTTTTTGGGTCAAAAAGTAGATTCCCTCCTCTGCTCACTTGTCTTTTCTCTATTTTCGAGTACTCTCTTTACTCTATCCTCTTATCTCCTCTCACTTTCACCATTCATTCACACATCTCTTTCTCTTTTCTCTTTGTCGTTTCTCTGTTCAATCTTTCCCTTCCCAAAACGGACACCTTCTTTTTGCATCATGACTCACCCGTATGAGGAGATGAAAGAGATGAAGAAGTTGAAGAAACACTACAAGATGCTAGGGTCCATTGCCGATGCCCAGTAAGGGATTCCAACCCGTTGTCCATGTGGGGGTGAAATCATGCACAATGCTTCTCCCAATCCGAAGTATCCATCAGATTTCGATACCTTGCCTGGGAGAAGGTATTTCACATGCAAGTCCGACAAGGTAATTGTCCATCATCTTTGCATTCGATGTAATACTGAGTTATACTGAGTGAAACTATGTTGGTAATACTGAGTCAAACTGAGTTATACTGAGTGAAACTATGTTGGTAATACTGAGTCAAAATGAGTTATATTGAGTGAAACTATGTTGAACGTGCAGGACGATGGGATACACTTTCGTCAACCATGGGCTTTTAGTGTTGAGGAAGAAGTTACGCTCTTAAGGAGGGAGGTGAATGATATAGCTGAAGAGACTGCACAGCTTAAGTGGCTTATTACCCGTCCAGGAGATTTCAATTCTAGTTCTCGGTTCTATATTAGTTTATATGTCGTTTATGTGTCAGCTTATGAGTTTATGTGCGTTAAAACTTATGTTATCTTATCACTCATGGTATGTTAAAAATTTGTTTATTAAGTTTTCTTCTGTATCTATGTGTTTGAATTCTTTTCTCTTGTAGTTGTACCTATTTTTCACCTAGTTCACAAAACAACATCACATAACTAGTTCAAGACATTTTATTTTACACCGAAATATCCGTTAAATATTAGTCATAACAAAACAACCAAACCCTAAGAGTTTTGACTGCTTCAGAAAACAATAAAAACCAATAAAGACACGTAATCTGTCAACTTCAGAAAACAACACAAAAGAAACAAGTTCTTCACTTCTTTCTTTGTTTCTGTTTCTGTTTCTGTTTTTCAACGTCCTTCACAAACGCTTCTAGCGGGCCCAATCTTCCATTCAATTGGTCAACCTTCTTGTCAACTTTCTTGATCAGTTTCACCATTCTTTTCAGCATCTTCATAACATCTCCGGGTTGACTCGACTACTCAGTTATCCTTACTTCATCCGCTGCTGCATCTTCTATCTCTTCTTCATGTTTTTCTCGCGCGGCAACATCTTCATCGTGCATGTCTTTAAAAAAGATCGACAATCCTTTTTCCAGACGCGTATCCCAACTGTCCACAGCTATATCTGGCTGATCAACATCGTCTTCATCTTCCATAATGTCATCCAAGAGAGTTTTTTCTTGTGGAATTTTGGTGGGGATCATGCTCTCAATATACTGTCGTAATCAAATTAACTTTCCCAGCTTAGTTCTCCCTTAGTTTTACATAACTACCTTAGTTCTACTTTAGTTTTATATAACTACCTTAGTTCTACCTTACTTTTACCTTTCTTCTATTTTAGTTTTACCTTAGTTCTCCGTTACATGTATCTTAAAAAAAAAAAACTTACGGTTTCATCACCCAGTTCCTTATTTATCACAGAAAGTGATACTCCTCTCATTCCATTTCGTTTGAATGATGAGTTGCACATCCTTGGACAATAGACATCAGCTCCTTCAATAGGTTCTCTGAACTGCTTTTCCAGCTTAAGAATTGCCTCGAATGCAAGAAGCTGTAAAACACCACATTATGTTATACCCTCAGTGGTCAACAATAGTGATCATGTCATTTACGGGATATTACATACGTTTAGTGGATCACATAAACGTGGAAGAGGCCACAATGTATTCTCTTTCACCAACCCTCCAAAATGATCCATTGTGTGAAAGATCTCCTTCAACATGTAATCGAGTATCTCCCCCATGGAAAGGTCCTGCGGAAGTAAAGATCATCCATGACTCTCTAGAAAAATTCAAAGACATCATTTTCCCCGTTTCTAACCTTCGTTTGCACGCAAATAACACTTCCTAAGAAGAATAGAACCGTCATCTTCAGTTGGTCTCTATGGGGTCCCATGTTCACAAGCTTCGCTTTCACATCCTCCAACCTTCGCTTTCACATCCTCCAACCTTCTAAATTCTCCTTCTTTGAAATCCCGATCCACAAACTTTGTCTCAGTACACTCTTTGTAGCCGAGAGGATAATTGTGACAGTTTTGCCCTGATATCAAAGCATGTTCCCTCAGCCCATACCGGATGGGAATTCCATTGACAATGAACCACACTTCTCTCTCCTTATTGCTACAGGCAGTCCGTAACAACAACATCCACATTCCCTGAACCCTGTGGTTCTTCTCTCTTTCATGTGGAAAATGTGTTTGAATTGAGGATGCTCCTTAAACCAGCTCCACTCCATGTTAGACAACTTCGGTTTCAGATTGGTTAGCGTCTTAATTGCGTGCACTATCAAACACCTTGTCCCTCAGATGGCTCAAAGAACCTTCTCATTGGTTTGATTGCCTCGGTTCCATCAGATTCCTGCAAATAATATTAAGTTCTAATTAATCAAGTTATAGCACTAGTAATAGAAGCTCCAAATATTTTTTCCAATTTTCCAAGTATTATATAGCTGTCTTGTGTTTTCCTAGTATTACACAAGTGTTAATGACTATTCTATAGTTCTACCAAATAAAAAATAACGCATCAAATTATATTTGTTACCTCTTCGTGCTCTGATTTCGCTTCCTTGGCATTATATTCTCCTACTTGTCCCACATCACCATCACCATCGCTAGTAGAGTCATCAGCATTACGAGACTTATAACCAAATTCATCTACATTGTTTGCTTCTTCCTCTCCCACTTCTCCTTCTGATTCTTCTTCTTCCTTTGATTCTTCTTCTCCAGCATTTTCATTCCTCTCATTCTTTTCATTAGAGCCATCTTCTTTATTGTCTTCATCACAGGCGGTATCCTCTCCATTGTCTTCATCGGATGCAGCTGATTTCTCTTCATTGTCGTTCGTTTCAACGCCCTGTGATTCTTCACTCTGACTCACTAGAACAGCGGGAGGAGCCTGAGGATGATCAGATTTTCTCAGTTCGGAGCCGTCTCTTGCTTCAATCGCCGCCACAACAACCACAAGAACATTTATTGGCTCTAATACATCGCTCATTTTCTCGGTCGTCGATGTCTTGTCCAAAGGCAATTGTTTCAGTTTGCTTCTTCGTCGCAGATGACTTCGCCTTCTTCTCAAGAGCCGTCGAGGCTGTCCTTACAAACTTCACTCTAACAGACTTCTCCTTTGCCTTTTTCACATACGACTTTGCCTTTTCCTCCTCTTCTTGTGTTGGATTTGCCTTTTTTTCTTACCCTGTCTCGTTTACACCATCTTCTTTTCCACTGAGTTTTGTCGGAGTGATTTCGAGCTCCTTGTATTCGATTTGGGAATTGGGAAAGAAAGAATTGAAACCGATTAAAGATTTGGGAATGAATTGGGAACTAGGGTTAGGAGTTTGCTAAAACCGATAGATTTAGAGTCGTGACAATAGAAATAAACAAGTTTGGGAGCCAAAAGCCAAACACATATTAAACAAACAAGCAAGTAGAATGGAGTTTAGTCGTGTCGATTAAGATAAGAGTTTTGTTTGTTTAAGCATTAAAAGTACAATTTATCTAAATGGCGCATCTGAATAACCTTTAAAATTTTAGGTTTAATTTTAATGTTCATCCAGCTAAATTAATTTAGACCATCTAGATGAAGATAATTTTGTCAAAATGGTATATTGTCTACTATACCCCTTATATAATTTACAATTTACAAACCTAAAGCTAATAATATTTTGTCACTCACAAAAAAAAGAAAAAATCGTATTTTCTATTAAAAACATATTTTTTCGTCAAAACCACAAAACACATTTTTCGTTAAAATAGCAAAAAAACATTTTTCGCAAAAACAACATAAACACATTTTTCCGTCAAAAATGAAAAAATGTCTTTTCGTTCCAAAACACATTTCCACGCTAAAACCAAAAGTGCATTTTCTTGCCAAAGTCACAAAACACATTTTTCCGTCAAAACAAGCAAAATCATTTTCTCGCCAAAATCCGCAAAACACATTTTCCCGCCAAAACACATAAAAATGCATTTTCCGCAAAAAACGCAAAAACGCATTTCCCACCAAAACCCGCAAAACACATTTTCTCACCAAAATACCAAAACATATTTTCCTTCTAAAATCGCAAAAACGCATTTTCTCGTCAAAAACGTAAAAACACATTTTCCCACCAAAACGCCAAAACACGCAAAACGCATTCTCCCGTCAAAAACACAAAAATGCATTTTCCCACCAAAAACGCAAAATCTCATTTTCCCGCTAAAACCCGCAACACACATTTTCCTACCAAAATCGCAAAACAAATTCCGCAAAAAATGAAAAAAACGCATTTTCCCGCCAAAAATTCAAAAACCCGTTTTCACGCCAAAAATGCAAAAACCCGTTTTCGCGCCAAAAACGCAAAAACGCATTTTCGCGCCAAACACCACAAAACGCATTTTAAGCCTAAACCCGAAAATGTAATTTTCTCGCCAAAAACGCCTTTTCTCGCCAAAATCCACAAAAACCCATTTTTGCCAAAACCCGCAAAACACATTTTCTCACCAAAATCGCAACGATGCATTTTCTCGCCAAAATGCATTTTCCTGCCAAAAACGCAAAAACATATTTTCAGCTAAAAACACAAAACACATTTTCCCACCGAAACACACAAAAATGTATTTTCCCGCTAAAACCCACAAAACTCATTTTCCCGCCAAAACCGCAAAAAGTAGTTTTCAGCCAAAACCCGAAAAACGCATTTTCCCGTAAATACTCGCGAAACCACATTTTCTCACCAAAATTTGCATGACGCATTTTTCCGCCAAAACGGAAAATTATATCCCCCCTAAAACGCAAATAGCATTTTCCCATCAAAAATGCAAAAATATATTCCCCATCAAAAATATATTTTAAACTAATTATATTTTAGATAACAAATAAAATTAATAGCGAATAAGAAGATCATATGATTAAATCAAAATAAGGGTATCTTTATAATTTATTTGAATGGAAATAAAAATAAAGAAACAAACAAACAGTCTCGAAAAATAAGGGTAGATCATCTAGATGGATCATTTACATAGATCATCTAGATGGATCATTTACATAGATCATCTAGATGGATCGCATAAATGGATCAGCTGGATGGAGATGACAAATGGTGAAACAAAAAGCCCCCATATATTACTACTACTCTAAAACATTATATACATTCAGATAAGGTTTACCAGAACCTGTTTAGCCTCTTCACTTGACATGGCAATCACAAGGAGAAGATGCAAACACTTGATCTGGAACAACTAGAGGTAGCTTCTCTATATATATAAAGAGCCTCCTATTCTCCCTATCGACTGTATAGAGATTGACCGTATCTGATTTCTCCATCAACATCCACAATTCTCCTTAAGACTGTCCCTGCAAAAAGAGCATGACTCTGACCTCCCATGCCTGCAACAAAACACCGGTTATGACTCGTTTCTGCCAAGAAGATACCCATTTAAGAATAGACTTACCAGTCACGGTAACAGTTGATGCATAAAGAATGTATACAGTTGGGCAGAACAATCATTCTGTTCATCTCCATACATATCCCACATTCTTCGTCTATCTCCATGTCAATCTCCGAGAGCTTGACCTTTTCTATATCATATTTGTTCCTATACCGTAGTTTGCAGACCTCTTTCTGTTTGCAGTCATCAATGTCTGTGATACCTCTTTCCAGTTGCAACAGCGATGAAAATATCATAGCTGTTTCAAAATATGGCAAAACCGATAGGCATATCAACTAACTTCAATGATATGTGCCAAAATTCACCAAAGGAAATTAACATAGAAATCTTTGATAATGGTTTTCCTCTCATAAACTGACATTGCGGTTTTTGCATGCGCATAGGTCTGATCCAGTTCAGAAGATTAATCACACAATCACCAAGAAACACTTTACATATGCAGTAGAATGAAAGTAAGTAAGACTAAAGAATGTACCATGTAAATGAGAACTCTCAGAAAACCGAGTGCACCGGCAAGGCGTCAATCAGTCCATTGAACAAAAAAAGCAAAAACTGGGCAGTCGGGTTGTAAGATAATCTCATCAGCCTCCTTCTCCCGAGGATAGTCTAAAGCTCTTTTTAGACATTGAGACGAAAACATTGTTCATAAGCACCATAACATAATAACATTAATTGATGAAGAGCACACGTCTCTGATATATAATTAGAATGAAACATCAGTCAAATATAACAAAACACAACATAACCAATTAATCAATGCAACCATCTCTGATATATAAGTAGAAAAGGTTACAGCTTCAACACAGCAACAAAATAAAACCCACTCAAACTCACATTTTCATCTCAAACCTCGATTCAGCACAAACATTACTGGACATAATATTTTCAACTTCGAGGTTCAAAGTATTTGATCAAGAAACTCACAAAACATTGCCTTTCACACATGGAACTGTCTACCTCAGCTTAGATTACCCTAATTCGGCGACAAAAACATTCCCTACATTTTCTGAACTCTTCTGTAAAGATTCTATAGAGCAACAATCAAAGACACAGAACCTTAAGGCTCAGATAATTACAAAACTTTGGATTACGAAAGCAGAGAAATTACAAATAAGAAGTTTAAAAATTGAGAGACTTTACACAGTGTTATCGTATTGGATATCAGCTTCAAGAGCTTTCAGAGAATCCTTGAAGGAAACTTTTGCCATGGAATATCAGTTATCATCAAAACAAAAGAGAATTCAGTAAACGATAAAATCAAAAGTATCATAGGAGGAAGATTGAAGAAAATTTTTGATGCCTTTTCTTTTGCAATTTTGAAGAAAGATATTTTTGATATTTAACCCAAATTCGATGATCATTATGAGAAGGATGATGGGTTGGTAAATCTGTATTTTGTAAACCTCTTTAGTGCTTCACGTTCAAAGTGAATTTATCGAGAAAATATTGGAAATCGACCAATTCGTACATTAACAAAAAAGACCACAGTCCCGATCAGTGCATCATTTGGACCTTGTGCCAAATCATACACAAACACATCATATATAAAATTTCATACACGAACAATGATATTTAGACTTATACATACATTAATTGTGTTTCCATTAGTCAAATTTATGGTGGCTTATATGAACTTGACATGTGCTTATGTGAAATTAGGAGTTTATTACATGGTCATTACAAAAAATTTGAAGGAGAATAACGTCTTTTGGGTTTAGTTAAGCGATGTCGGAAGTCGCAGAATGGGATCAACCAAAGTTTGAAATAAAGAGGAGACAAGACAAAAACGAGAGTGTGAGAAAGAATTGTCAAATTTGGTGTAAAAATGATGAACAAGTTTTGAGAAGATGAGTATAATGGGCCAAAAAACAAATTAGGTGTCAAAGGCCAATTCAAGACGGGATTTAGATTTTTCAGGTGTTAAAGGCCCGTTCAAGACGTGATTTTGATTTTCCTTAATGAACGTCATCTCAATAAGAAATTAAAAAACAAAAAAAATTGTGGGGCCCGCACATACTGATGTGGATAGTCTTAGAAAAGAGGAAATTGTATCATTATATATATATATATATATATATATATATATATGATTTTCTTTAATGTGTGTGTGTGTGTGAGTTAGTTGGTAAGATAAGTATTTTCCCTTTCAGTACATAAATTTAATGTCTTATCATCCATAATCAAATGAATATGACTAAGGGTTCTGCTTATAATAGATTATGAATTAGATTCTTAGTGGACAATAATACTTACTTATGAAGTAAGTAGAAAGTCATGTGATGTATACATATATGTTTGATTGGCTTCGATGTATGTATATGTGAATATTAAGAACTGATGTAAATGGATGGGGCTTTCGTTGAAATGATGCAAATCTTCATACCATGGAATATGTGTACATGTGGATCAACAACATTGTGGACAGAGTCATATGTTCACTCTACTGATAGAGACCAACCAATACCATCGACGTGGACATTGTCGACAAATATACTGCCTTTGCATTATATTTCTTAAATGAATTACTGATAAAATACCATAAAAGAAGAAGGTGATTCATCAGATTTTGAACTCTTTAGTTGTAGTGACCTTTTGTGATTTTGTTTATATTCTTTCAAATTCTCAGAATAATAAAATCATAAATTATGTATTTAGTAAAATCAATATGGTTAATCATAACTGAAACTAAAAGAAGAACGAAAAAATTGAGCTTTAAAAACGTACGCAACAACATTTGTTTTACATATGTACTCTACACATGTGCATTAAGATGTTACCATATACATCATAACTAGTTATGTCAACACTTTTTTTGTCAGACATCTAAGATTTTAGTAAAAATATGAAAAATGTTATAAAGTTGGAATATAGTAGATATATGATTGTTGACAAATATGCAATGGACATTGCCCAAGCTGATATATCTATGAAAATATATCCATGGTAGTTTGTCCATGACTTTTTTTGCATTATTGTGCAAACAATTTATCAACTAATTTTGAAATAAAATAGATATATGATCAACTAATTTTTAAATAGAATAGATATATGTTCATGAGATTGTAGACTATTTTGTAATGAACATTGTTCATGCTAATATGTCCTTACAAATATTCATGGTAGTTTGTATATGATCTTTTATTGAATGATTGTATAATTCATTTATCAACTATTTGTGTGTTTGGATATTTTTATTTTTTTCTGCTTTGATATGTCATGTGTATCTGAATTCTTTCTACATTTCGGAAAGCCACATTTGCAAGCTTTTAAAACATATTCACATCATACGATGTCCATGTGTATTGCTTTCTGTATTTGGGAAAATCATCTTTGAAAGCTTTTTAAAAAAATATATCCACCTCATACGATATTCATATGTACATTAAAACATATTGTACATGTATACACTTATAACTCAAACTTTATTAACTCAAGAGATACGATAGAGAAACTGGAAATGCTCAAGAGTCAGAAAGAGGAGGCCCATCAATATCAAATGATTTACGCAAATAAACACATGAGACACTTGGAATATTATGTTGGTGATTTAGTGTACCTGCACCACGAGAACATTTCAAGGAGGATTTAAGATTCAAAATGTTGAAGAAACTTTAACCGAGATACATTTGACCATACATTATTATTGGGCAGATTGTATTAGTAGCTTTCCTCTTGGTTTATCGTCAAAGTTGTCAGATTTCCAATAATGTGTTTCACGTATCATTTCTGAGAGTAGTCAGCTTAAAGCTTATTTTACATCAGTCACCAAATGACATCAACAAGAATTTTCCTGCGCCTAGCTAATCAGTAGAAGTTCTGGAAAGAGAAAAAAAAAATATTCAAAGGGTATTGTCAGAAACGGTATGAGTTTAGTGGGAGAGAGTTGAAATCCATGACAACACCTTGGAGGCCGAGTCTCTGATGATGATATGTTTGAAGATAAAATCGAGCATACGGATCAGCACTTAAGTTTGAAGGCAAATTCTTTATTAGTGGGGAAGGATTATAAATATCCAATTTACCAAAACTGGTTTGTTTTTGTTTAAATACAATCCTGATTTACGTGCAACATATATATTGTACACAGGAGAGGAGGAGTAGGAGGAGGACTGGATCGTTCGACCACTTGCCGTCCGGTTGGACCTCTTTCTCTCATGCCAAAATCTCTCTCTCCCTCTCTCTCTCCCTCTATCTCTCTCTATCCATCTCTCTCTCTCCCTCCCTCTCTCTCTCTCTCTCTCTCCCTCTCTCTCTCTCTCTCTCTCTCTCTCTCTCTCTCTCTCTCTCTCTCTCTCTCTCTCTCTCTCTCTCTCTCTCTCTCTCTCTCTCTCTCTCTCTCTCTCTCTCTCTCTCTCTCTCTCTCTTCTCTCTCTCTCTCTCTCTCTCCTCTCTCCTCCTCTCCCTCTCTCTCTCTCTCTCTATTTATTTCTCACGATTTTAAGGTGATTTGGGAAATGAAACTTATATCTTAGGAGAAGAATGGCGATGGGTATATATAGAAACAAAATGGTGCGCACGAGGGGATGCAATGGTTGGTCTATGGGATGCATTGGTTTGGGCCGACTTGTGCAAGTTGCATCGTGATCATTGGCCCAGCCATTGTGTCCCTTTGGTCAAGCATCCCGACCCCTTGTGTCAATCGTTGCAACCCTTCGCCCATATATCATGTTATCATGTCCATTAGCCCAATGATCTCATGCCCCTTCGCCTTGGACAGCCCCAACATACCTCTACCCCATCCAACCGCCATGGCTCAGTCCTACCTTATCTTAACCGAGCCAAACTAGCCAAAACCTCGCACCACCCAACAACCGACCCCGCCTGACCTAGGCCGCACCACCCACTACTGTCGCTACCTAATCTAACCACCTCAGCTGGTTGAGCTGGCCGAGCTGGTCGTCAAGCTGGTCAGCTATCTATTCTTAGCTGACTACACTAATTGAACTAACCTCAGCTTCCTAAACTAGTCCTAAGCTGACAAAACTTATCCTAAGCTATCCTAATATAAATGGGAACTTGGTTTAAATAGAGGAAACTAACTAAAAATCTCTTTCGACCTAATGGTTACGCCTATGGAGTATCCGGTGATGGTTCATCCTTAACCTTTACTATGCTCGTCCACAGGTCGTCCACCTGGTCATAGGTAGGACCGAGGGTGTTACAGTCAACACCAGAATCATCACACTGGCCAGAGGCTGATTTGGATATTCTTTATCGCACCGTAGCCAACGCTCATAAAAACCACCGCTCGCTTGATCCAAGCCTCATGGTCCTCCATCGTGTGCTATCATTATTGTCTGCATGAGTCACCACCGGAGAGACATGTACTCGCTAACATAGTCATCGCAAGTCGTTGTTTTCGAGATCCGAGCAAGTGAGATCTATAGAATATGAAGGATACTTATTATTTTGAGGTGAGATCAACATATATACAATAACGTAGGAACATAGTATGGTAATTTATTAAAAAGAGGATTCTAAATATAAATCAGTTATGTCACTCCAATATTGTTGCAAGTCATGTTTAATGCAGGTCTTAATAGAGGCTTTATTAAGGCTCCATCTAGCTGATCCTTTGATGAGAAGTGAGAGACACGGAGGGAATAAACTGTATTTGACCACTTATGTAGTGATAATCCAAAGCGATGTGCTTCATGCGCGAAGGGAAAACTCAGTTAGCAGTCAAGTGAGTTGCACCAACATTGTCGCAGTAGATAAGCACAGCTGTGGGTAACGTGATCTTTAGGTCTGTTAATGTTGCATGTCCATCATACTTTCGAGGCTGCATTTGCGATGTATCGGTATCAGCCTCAGCAGAGGACTAGGAAACATCATTCTTCTTCTTTGTGAAGCAAGAGATAGGTTATTTTCCAAGTTAAATGACATATGAATCATTGGAGACATAGTCATCGATATCAGCAGCCCAATCCGTGTTTTAGAAAGCGTGTAGATTCTGCGGGTTGTGACACAGCAAGAGAATAGCATGTGTTGGTTTCCCTGGTAACTAGCGAAGCATACACTTAACTGTTTGCCAGTGATCATCAGTTGGATGGTGCATGAATTGTGATAGATGATTAACCGCAGATAAAATGTTAGGACTTGTGAAAGAGAGGTAATGAAGACTGCCAACAACCATCATGTACTCTTTTGCATTGTTAAGACATGTACCTGATTGTAAAGAGAGTTTTGGTGGCGCTACTGTCTTTTCTTCAAGAATATTGGTTTTTCCCAAAAGATCGAGTATGTATTTGTGTTGCATTAGATGTAGATCTTACTGATACGAGACACTTCAATCCATAAAAGGCAGTTTACATCACTTATTGAGTAAAAAACGATCTCCTAGAGCTGCGATAACACGAGACAACAGCATCGTTGCTGAAACCATAGTGAGTAAGAAAGTTTTTGAGCTCAATCTACCAAGTGCGAGGAGATTTGAAGCTGTAAATAGCCTTTCGAAAGTGACATATATGATATGCTCTGTCTGGATCAAAAAATCATGGTGGCTGTTCCATGAAAACTTCTCCTTCCAAGGTATTGTGGAGAAAAGCCTGATTCACGTCGAGCTCTCAAATGGTCCAAGAGTTGGTTACAGCTTGTTCGAGAACAAGACTTGTGGTGACTGCTTTTATAACCGACTAAAAGTCTCTTTGTAGTCAAGGCCATACTGCTGGTGATTTCCTTTCGCGAATGATCTTACTTTATGTATGTCGAGGTGTCCATTGGGAAGTAGTTTTGCTCTGTAAACCCATGTTGGGGTCAAAATCGGTTACGCTGGAATCAATGTCTGAAAGTTCCCGAAACATTTGTTTTCTAAAAATGAAAATAAAAAGTGTCGGAAACTAAAACTAAAAATTCGTATAAATTCAAAAAAGAATTTTACGACAAGGTATTGGGAAATATCCTCGAGCAATGAAACGATCAAAAACAGCCATGTGCAACCCGTCTTACACTGAGTTGAATGGACCAAGTTGGAGCAGCTCGCCCAACTCGCCTATTGGTGATTAGGATCGTCTACATATAACTCGCCCTTAGGCGAGTTGAGATTGCTCGACCAACTCACTTGATTGCAAGTTGAATTGTCTCCATCCAACTCATCAAACTCGTCTGTTGGCGAGTTGGATCAGCTCATCCAACTCGCCTAATGGTGAGTTGGCTTGACCACGTCCAACTCTCCATCTGGCGTGTTGGATCAGCATCACCCATCTCGGTCCCGACCAGTCTCTCCTTTGAAACCTGACCACAGTGTCTCTTGTTTTTTCTAGGTTATAGTTACCGTTGGAACTTTACTATAAAAAACCGTAAAGACTTGTTTTCTCGTATTAATTCATATTGATCGAATAAAACGAAAACATTTGACTTTACACCAGACTTCCCTCGACTCTACGATTAATTTAAACAATTTATAAAACCGATGTCGTACCAAAGGTGTTCTCTCGAAGAAATCGTAAAAACGTTTAAGTTGAAAAACGGCCCGAAAAGATCTTAAACGCGGCTAAAAGCCCACTTACAATTATAGACGAGATTGAGCCCAAAGGATACTATGACGGTTTATCAATTGTTTGTAGGAGAAGATAAATGTCAAGTCCGGAAGATATATGTTAAGTTTTAAGGGATAATCATGAAGATTGAAGAAAATATTAATATTTCCGCAAAGCAATAAACATGTCTTGGGGGCAGAAAAGGAAAGAGGAAACCGCCTTAAGGAGGAGTATTGATGTGGGGTTTTATATCACTATGAAATTAACCCTATTCCCAATTTTACTCTCTCAAATAAGAGGTTCAATGTAGTACTTAGAAATCGAATCCACAGAGACTCTAGGATTGCATAATAAATTTATTGTTGTCGAATTAAAGCTAGAAAAGTAATAATATAAGTAAACAAAGCGATTTCAAAATTAATTTGGTTTGTGAAGGTTAAATTAATGGATTAGATTTAGGGTGAATTCTTAGGTAAGGTTATGCATTGCAGATTAATAGATTGCTAGGGTTTTGATTAAGTATCGTTCTCGAACTCAAACCTCAGGGTTTAGGAGATCGCTCTCGCGCATCTTAGTTGAGTATCAATCGAATATAGTGGTATCGATCGATGCACTTTCTAAACAGTACTGGTTTCGCGGTTTGATAGGTTCTCTAAACTTCTAATTCAAATCTCGTTTGTTACCAGTTATTTAGACTATTTAAGATAGGTTCACGGTCATAACCAGGCTCTCGCTTGTGTTATGGAACCCTAACTTCTAAGATTGAGGTGGTCAAATTCAACTTAGCATTAACAGAAAGTTAAACAAAGAACCAAGAAGATTACCCTAACAATTCTATAGAATCAACAAGACATTATTACCATTAAAGAACCATAAATCTAACAATGAACTACTCAGACATAGCAGTAAAGAACATGATTAAAGTCTGAATAAATTGCATTAAATAAACTGAGTAAAGATATAAAGAGTTCAAGATCAACTCTGTAATAAGGTTCAAATCTCTCTCTCACCAATAGACGTAGCAAGGTGTTCCCACTCTTAGAACTAATTCGCTGGCGGCTTCCTAAACTAAGATAAAAAAACACTAATAAATAGTTTGTATTTCGGTCAGGGACTTGTCTTGTAAATGATTAAAATTCTAGGTAAAACTTGCAATTTCTCCGGTCTTCTTAAATCTTTTGGCTGACTTGGCCGTCGATCGACGCACAATGTCTGACGTCGAATCGATGCTTCAATAAATAAAGAGGATCCAACTCTGAGTTTCTGGCTGACATACCTAAATGCTCCAAAATATCTCAAAAGCTCCAATTGCTTCCAGTGAGTACCTAAACCTGTAAATACACCAAAACATAGTCTAGACACACATATTATACCCTAAATAGAGCCTAGAACGTTACCTAAAACTGGTAATAAACAGCCTATATCAAGTATATAAGGAACGCCAAGGCTAGAGACACATAAGACACATCAAACTTAGCACTTAGAGAAATTTAGGCAATTTTACGTTTTCTATTTTCGAGCTGCGACTCAACTAGGTTTACAAGTCCTTTGTGGTTAGAACTAGGGAACTCGCCAACAGATCTTGCGGCCAAGGCTTTACCTGTTGTAATGCACATTCACAAATTCAGAATAAAATCTTCCTTGCTCTCTTTTGTTTTGATCGATTTATTTTTTTGTCTATTTTCATTGTCTGATTGCTTGACGTTTGGCTTAGCATAAATTTGGGACCTCTAGGAAAGTTAGGGTCTCTTAACTTCCCTTAATTTACGGAAATTAACGGTGTGAATTTCGGGTTCCACAGTTTGGCGCTATAAGGGGGGGGGTACAGATCAATCTAACTCTCAGCCACAAACGCTCGACGAGACATGTCTACTGACGATCAGACCAACCGACAAAATCGCGACGATGAAGCATCGGCGACAATGTCAATACTCCAGCAGCAAACGTCCCCGATGTTAATGCTGATGCCAACACCACGACATTTGAGGATGTAAAAAGCTTGTTCTCCGCTTTTGAAAAGAAGTCGAAAGAACAAGAGAAACTCATGGGATCTCTTGCTAAGCAGGTCAAAACCCAAAAGAGAGTGCCCGAGCAGTTCGTTCTCGCGGAACCACCAGGTTCGCGGGAGAATACTTGACTTCGCAACTCCTCTGGACAGGCCTGAAAACTTGCGGAAAAATCCATCAGGACAAAATCTCGACGAGAAAACCCCTGCTTAGAAAAACTCTGAAAACCCTCCACCACTGGAGCATGAAACAGAGGAACACGAGGTCAAACGTGTCGACTTGAATCCCAGCTATCAGTCTGATAATCGGGGAGAAGACGCTGACGTGTGTGGGAACCAAATTTCACACTGTCGATTTCCGAAAATTAAAGAAATTCAAGAAACCCTAACTTTCGCTGAGGTCCCGGATTCGCTGCGAGAGCCAACGACAAGTAATCGAATAAACGCAAAAGTACGAAAAGATAACAAAACAATAGATCTTTATTTTAAATTTGCGTATGAGTGCTCCAGAGACAAAAGCGTACATGAAGCTTGGCTGGAAACTGGATCACAAAGGAATTCGTATAACACAAGCAGTAAAATGAGACTAAGTTTGCTAGCTATACCACCTATGTCGAGAGAAACCTATGTCGCTGAAACTCGCTTAGCAATACACGAAAAAGATGAAAATGGTTTGAAGGATATGGGACTGGACCTTAAGAAAGGCTGCCAACGTACCCCTTTCGAGGATCAAGTCGGACGTAGTTCAATTAAAAGAGTGGACCAAGAGATCGAACTGCCGGAGCAAGTTTGTCTGGGAATAAAGCTTAGGGTTTCTAAGTGCAATGAGCTGTAGTGTTGTTCAATCCACCTAAGTTCTAAGTTCTTCTCTACTAACATGATTTCTCCAGGTCTAAGTCTTCGGATCCCTATGCCTTTTTGCTTTAGGTCCTCTTATATATGCCTTCTGGGTCGATTTCCCATTCCTTTTTTGCCCTTAGGTCGAGTTTATCGTTTCACGGATATATTCCTTTTTTATCTCATTCTTCATCATTATCTTGGAAACTTGACATTATCTTCTGATTTCGTGAGATTTATCTTCTTCTGAGTGTAAAGATAAATCGTCATAAAATTTTTGGTATCATTTCGTATGAAATCGCGAGTGGGTCTTTAACCGAGTTTTAGGCCTCTTTGGGCCATATTTTGACTTAAACGTTTTCACGATTTCTTCGAAAGAACGTTAAATGATACGACATTGATTTAAAGAGGAAGTTCACACTTCTTGTATAGACAATTGTGGTGTTAAGTTAATCGTTGTCGTTTATACGATAACCAAGAATTTTATTCAGGAAAATGAGTCTTCGCCGTTTTTATCATAAAGTTCCAATGGTAACTCTGATCAAGACGAAACGAGGAATGGGTTCGTCGAGTTTTAACAGAAGGCATATCTGGTTCATGTCGCCTTACGGCGAGTCAGGAGGGGTTGATCCAACTTGTCGAACGGGTGAGTTGGATGGCTCGTTCGGTCTAACTCGCCCGTCGGCAAGTTTGACTGCTCGTTTGGCTCCGTGCTCCATTTCTCTCGAGTCTTTAGCTCAGGAACTTTGTCAGGATTGATTTCGTACAGAAACGCAAGTCTAACATTGATTTCGAGATAACCGTTGTTGACCACAACAGTCGTTTAAGTTGTTTGTTTGGATCGAACCATCCTATACGAGAACTTGTCATATAAATTCTTTCTTTTAAATTATGCGAAGCTTTTCTCCTAGATTTATACTTCTTTTTTATATAAGAAATATTTCTTGGGAGTTTCCTAGCATTGATTCTGTCGTGACCGATTTTGACCCCAACTGTTATCCCCCCCCAACTCGTTAGAATTGTAAGGTTCTAGCGGGCTGTTTGGCAGGTTTGGTAAGTTAGACGGAATCAGTGGTTGAAAAGGTCCGTTGAAAGTGGTCTACTCATTCCTCTAAGATCGGAATGCAGTAGGATTAGGGCTGCGCTTTGTGAAGGCTCCCTACGTACCCTTATATAAGGGATCAAGCCTTTCGTAGTTCGTCCCGAAGTTAAGGTTCTCACTTCCTGTTTTCCAGTGAGACCTTTATGGTTTAGCTGTGTGTCGGGTATAGATTATCGAGCATGTTGATGCCAATGCGTGGTATATTGGACCTTTGTCGGCCTCGAGACTAGCCTGGTAGGCTGTTTATTTTGGCCGAGTGTGGCCATATTTATGTTTTCGAGACTTACAGCAGGTTGCTTCGGATCCCAGCCGCTTTGCGAATTTATAATGAATAAACTAGGATTTTTACTTGTAAATGAGTTTAAGTAGATTCGGATATTTGGTAAGTAAAGAGGGAAGGATACGAGTTGTCATCTTTCTCCTAACTCTTTTGCGGATCGCTCTATTCGTTGCTCGTTCGAGATGTTTGAGAATATTTCAAAAGTTTAGAGCGCACTTAGATATGGACGGAGATACATGCTTTCAGGATATCATATCTTTTCTATATCATGCCTTGAGACGTTAGAGACCAATGTGCTGGGTTTAGGATAAGACCTAGGTCTAATCACGGTTTTAGGGGGTACGATGAATTCTTCGGCTTACGCTTCGTGTATCGCTTTTGACCTGATTCTGTCCCGCTTTAAAGTCCGCAATATGTTCTCTTCTTATGTGACTTGTATGGTAAGAATTGAGCAACTCTTCAAGGACAAATTTTGAGTTTCCCGAAAGTGCTGACCAAAATTTCGGATTTATCTTCTAGTGTTATTGCCCTTGTGTCTTGTGTTCGAGAGCTATCTCTACGATGGCTTAGTCTGTTTAGGACGTTAAGAGTTTGTTGTGATCAGCAACAAAATTATTAGTACATATAATCTTTTTTGAACATTCGCAAAGGATACGTGTTTAAGAAGGTGTGAATGTTTTATAGTCGCGGACGGACTGTTTTTAAGGTGAGCATTCCGTTTTGGAAAGTTTTGACGAAAAATAGTTCTCCGAGCGTTAGCGACGTCTCGCTGTGTCGAAGTTTGAGTTTTTCTTTCGTATGCAGCATTTCGTGCTTGAAATGTTTGCGGGCTTGAAGATGTGTGGTATCGCAAGGTTTTTGTTTTAACCTTACAGAAGAGAAACATTTTGGTTTGTTTCCTAGGAATTAGGACTAATGGGTCGCGTAAATTTGTCCCTGAGAATATGCGACTTCCTTCACTGTGCTTTGTGAAGAGTTGGCCCCCCGAGACTTATTTTTTGTATAGTTAAGGATGCTTCATATAGCTCCAGGAACTTCGTTATGAGTTTTTCCTTATGCGCCGCTTTTTACTTTTAAAACGTTGTGGGTTTAGAGTAAACTGCAGAACATATTGAACTTGGTCGGTTGTCGACAAGTTTACGTTTTCCGTTAATCGTTCGGTGGTTACGACTAAGTTTCTATATTAAGAATTTGTCGTATGATTTCCTATTATGGGTTATACGGTAGTTATTTGCACTTGGCGTTTTTAGATTAGTCTTGGATTGTCGTTTTTCCGTTAAGTGATTGGATGGAGTAGTGTTCGCTCAAACATTTTGGCTCGGTCTGAAGGATGTGTTCGGCTGCATAGAGGAGGACGTTGCTGGTCACGTATTAGACTATGGCGCGTTCGTGTTAACATTAGGGTCATGTTAGTTTAGAATTTTCCTAAAGAGGATGCCGAATTCCACTTCGGATTTTATCATAAGGTGTAATTGGCCGAGGGCCAAAGAGCGTTTGTCGAGATTGATGGGCCAAGTCGGAGTTTTTTGTGCTAAGATGGCCAATGGTGATAGAAACGATTTTCCACTTCAGGTATCAGTTACACGATGAATGTTTGATATAATGTTTACCTAGAGTCGTACAAATTTTGTTTTGTTTTTGTATGATGAAGACAAAACCTAAGAGGCTCGATAAATAACCTGTGCAAGATGATTGCCTGCTCGGATGGAAAAGAGGGAGATGGGAGGCAGAATCCAGCAAGCTGCATGGCTAAGGAATGAGATCTGTAAGATCGTAGTGCGAAGAGATAATGTTTAGTTTTTTACGTTGAGAGACGAGTCATATGACTTTGTTTTTAGCTATACGCAAATTGTCCAAAACACTTCTCCGTAAAACTTGGTACGTTCGTTACTGAAAGTTTCTTCGCATAACTTGGTGTGGCTATACGAAGGATGTTTCACGTAATTTTTACGAGAGGTGAATGACATAGAAGTAAATTGAGAATGTCTCTCGCAGATTACTTGTGATATTTGCAAACGAGGAATTTGTTTTCCTCATTCTCTTTTCCGCATTGTGAAGTCATTTTTCTTGACACCGATCCTGTTTTCTCGTACGCTCTTTTGTATAAAATGTTATAGTTATACGAAAGTAATGGAGGATTGGTTTCATGAGGCATCGTATTGCCTAAATGCTTTTCTGTCTACTACTACGAGAGTTTGCTTTGTCGAAAGTATTTTCTTGATGCCGAGATAAATTTTTTTTTGAAGTATGGGATTATACGAGTATAGTATACGTACATATTCCCTCTTTTTTATGAAAGAAAACGGCTGAACCGATATTTTTAAGGGCTGCGTACGTTTTTTATTTCGAAGATTGGGATGATCGACAATCCAGGTCAGTTTAAAGACGACGCTAGGATTGTGACTTTGTGAATTTCGGGTTGACGACTAGGAATATGTCGGTTTTAATAAAATTTCTAGGAACGAGTCATTTTAAGAAGACTTGCACGTTTCTAGTTTTTTCTTTCCTTAGGAAGCGAGCTAAGTGTGCGTGGCGATCGTTTCTCGGTTTTTCGAGAGTTTAGATCGGTTCGAAATATCTGCCTGAGCAGTTGCAGAACAATAGATCAAGACAAGAAAATGCCGAAGCCTTTTTATTTCCGAGTACCTTCCTACGAAAATTCCAAGTCTGATTTCAAAAGTTCCAAGCCGGCCATACCTTTGTTTTCTCGAATGTTTGGGTTCACCTCTTCTCTTTTTTGCTTGCTCATCCCCCTTTCCAATTCTCGTGTCTGTACACCCCTTAAGAATGGTAACAATATTAGTTCTTCCTGTCCCCTTGTAGCCTCGAACCTATCTTGCGATTGTGGTTCGTTGATCCATATTTTCGATATTGGTGTTTATCCTTTGAAGCTTGACATTTATTTTCCGAACTTGAATTTATCTTCTCCTGAAAATAAAATATAGACTATCATAATATCATTGGGCTCGATTTCATATAAAATCGTAAATGTGGTTTTAGTCGTGTTTCAGATATTTTTGGGCCGGTTTTTGACTTAAACATTTTTACGATTTCATCGAAATAGTACCTTTGATACAACATCAATTTTTATAGGAAGGTTCAAATTAATCGTATAGTTGAGGTGACTAAGGTGTTAAGTTAATTGTTGCTGTTTTATAAGACCAATCTGAATTCATACGAGAAAACAAGTCTTTGCGGTTTTTATCGTAAAGTTCCAACGATAACTCCAGTCGAGACAAAACAAGAGATTTTCGATCGAGATTCAAAGGAGAATGCAAAGATGGAGGTAAGGGCGAGTACGATGCCCAAGAGGGTGATTAAGATTCCCAAGAGGGCGAGTAGGACGCTCAAGAGGTCGAGTAAGAGCAAGCCAAGGAGTTTAGGCGAGTCTTGGTTGTTTTTGTCTTAAAATCTCAACGGAAACTCTGATTGAGACGAAACAAAAAGCGTTTTGATCGAGATTCAAAAAAGGACACAAATGCGATCCAAAGGACTGCTCGTCCGGTCCAACTCGCCCGTTTGGTGAGTTTGACTCGTCCAACTCGCCGAACGGGCAAGTTTGACGGCTTGTTTGTTCCAACTCGCCCGTTCCGTGAACTGGACTGGTCTAACTCGCCGAATGGGCGAGTTGTACGGCTCGTTCGGCGAGTTGGACTGGTCCAACTTGTGCATCCAACTTGTTTTAATCGTCAATTCTCAACGAAACTCCGATTGAGATGAAACGAAAAGCGTTTTGATCGGGATTCAAAGGAGAACGCAAAGGTGATCCAAACGACTGCTCATCTGGTCCAACTCGCCGAACGGGCGAGTTAGACGGCTCATTTTGTCCAACTCGCCCGTTCGGCGATTTGGACTGCTCCAACTTGTGCGTCCAACTTGTTTTAATCGTAAAATCTCAAGAGAACGCAAAGGTGAATCAAAGGACTGCTCGTCCGGTCCAAATCACCGAATGGGTGAGTTGGACGGCTCGTTTGGTCCAACTCGCCGAACGGGCAAGTTAGACGAATCGTTTGGTCCAATTCGCACGTTCCGCGAGTTGGAGTGGTCCGACTCGAGTTTCGATGGTATGCTGGTGCGGTCGTTTTGTAAATGTTTTCAATTTTTTTCTACAAAAGTTGTATCGTAAAATGCTAACTCGTTCCACTTTCCGAAAGATGTTCCATAAAGTTTTGTCAAGTTTGATTTTACAAAAGTTGTTTCGTAAGATGTTGTTGAGTTTCATTTTACGAAAGTCATTATGTAAGCGTGTTTCCTTTTTGGCTGTACGAGAGCCGTTATTTTGGAAAAATAAAGGTTAAGACTCTGAAACTTTGGTTGTGATAAGCTTAATTATCGAGAGTCGACTTAATCGGAGATTTTCTCGTTTCTGCAGGATTGATATGATGGGATTTTGAGTAGTTTTTCCGAAGTAAGTTTAAGTGACAATCATGGAGAATTTGTTGAATATGTCGCGTAGAATCGAAGCTTAACTTTTTACGAAATCTTAGGTTTCAGAAAACGTCTTTGCAGTGAGGGATACTTATATAGCCTATTTATTACCAGTTCTAGGCCATGTTCTAGGCTCTATTTAGGGTCTATTATGTGTGTCTAGGATATGTTTTAGCATGTTTACAGGTCCATGGACGTTTCGGAGATAAATGGAGATACTTGGAGCTTTTGGAGCATTTAGAGGAAAAGAATTTGTAACTCAATATTTGAGGTGTCAAAGTACAAGACTGTCGTCAATCGACAACACAACCTTGGAATATACCGACGACGAAAGACCAAGGTCGATGAACCCTTGCAATCGATCGACACCCAACTCGCAGACGGCCGACTAAAAATCCAAAGTTAAGAAGACAAAAGACAAGAATGCCTTGGATGAGTTTTGACCTAGGTTTAGGGTTTTTATATTTATGATCATGTATTGAGAGCATGCAAAGTGTGAGAGTACAAGTGTAGGCACGAATTGAGTTGTGCTTAATGCTTGCATTCTAGAGTAGCTAACTAGGATCTCAAAAGTATGACATGGACGACTACAAGAGTAGGTTCTGTGCCAGAATAGACTCCATTGAACTAGGCTTTTAGGCACATGCAAGAGCTGGTCTAATAATTCTGGTGGACTTATCAAATCTTATTTGCACTTCCTTCTGATTTCACCGTCGATTGACATCAGGCCATAGCCGTCGATCGTTGGTCTTTCCTTTTGCTCGCATACGAGAGTTAGAATTAAAAGGGTCAGAAAAGTTAATATTTGAGTTTTAGTATATTTACATGTTTATGCTTCCTATCCACTATAATCTATTAAGCTTGAAACCCTAGATCTAGCATATTCACATTTGCATCAAGTTAGTTTATTAGAATATTTTCATATGTGCATTATTAGCATATTTCCATATTGCATCTCTACTTCTTGATAAGGAATACTTTCTTAACTGATTGTTTGCCACCAATATATATATATATATATTCACCTAGCTTAATCTTTAGAAATAAAAAATCTATTGTGTGCCATTGCTCTCTGTTGTTTCGATCGCTAAGTACTACACCTCATATCTTTTGGCAAGAGTACTATTTGTTTGTTAAGACTAGGGTTAATTTGACAGTTATTTGTTTAGGATATTTATACCATGCTAGAACAATTAAAACACGCATGTCAAATTTGGCGACATTGACGGGGATCATTGATCGCCATTAGATTTAATTTCTAGGACTTAGTGTAGGTTTGTTACTACATTCAAGTTACTAAAATTTTCTTTTCATTATTTTTTAGGTGCATGCAAAGACCCACCAAGAGCAATAAAGAACAAGAACTTCTATACTCTGACCCGATAGGCTCGAACGTACGATCCGAAAAGAAAGACGACAAGCATCGATCGACAGCACCAACACCGCGTCGACCGACACTTCGTTACGGACAGCATCGACCGACATCAGAACTCAAGCATCGACCAACACTGATCACATACCAACGATCGAGAGCATAGTATCTACATCGATTGACAGAAGCAGACGAGTTCAGATGGTTGCGACGTTAATATTGACTCGAGATGAGGATGGGAACCTACATTAGCAAGGCGGGCATCTGCGTAATGCAGCGGTCAAAAGAATGCGATCAGGGGGCTGTAATCCCTAATGCAGAAGCAGAAGGAGACGCTTAAGCAGCTCAACCTGAAGCTAATGCACAAGCTGCTCAAAGAACACTAGCTGAATACAACCGTCCAGACAAGTTCTACGCCAATAGATCCGCTATTAGCCTTCCAGCTTTTCAGAGGAATGATTTTGAAATCAAGCTTGCCTTCTTCGGACTTGTAGCGCAGACCCCTTACCATGGGTTACGACATGAGCACCCTATGGATCATCTGGAGCGATTTGAGGATCTAGTGATTGCTATCAAAGGCAATGGAGTCCCCGAGGACTATGTCTTTTGTAAGCTCTTCAAGTACTCACTTGCTGGAGAAGCTTCATATTGGCTTAAGTAGTTACCACCAGGATCCCTGACATCCTGGAATGATATCAAGAATGCTTTCTTGCGTAACTTCATTGATGACGCAAGAGCAGAAGACCTGAGGAGCAAGATTGCTACTTTTTCACATAAACCCTCAGAGTCTTTCAGAAACTCTTGGATATGTTTCAAATCATACCAAAGAGACTGTCCACACCATGGGTTCTACGAAGTGCAACTTCTCAGTACTTTCGTTAGAGGTATTAGATTATAGTATCAGATGGCTTTGGACACAGCTAGTGAGGGAAATTTCAGTACTATGAATCCTGAAGAAGCTACAAGGTTGATTGATAATCTAGTATCAAGCAGGAGCACC
Organism: Moricandia arvensis; assembly: GCA_905132765.1. Classification (NCBI taxonomy): domain Eukaryota; kingdom Viridiplantae; phylum Streptophyta; class Magnoliopsida; order Brassicales; family Brassicaceae; genus Moricandia; species Moricandia arvensis. The sequence continues at coordinate 100,454 of CAJHQP010001202.1, read as the reverse complement.
AAGAACAAAGACTTTAAAAGAAAGAAATCAACTCCAACTATGAGTAAGAATCTGAAAGAGGTAAAGGCAAAACTGGATAGTGTTTAGAAATTCTTCAGGAAGCAGGTCACTTTTGCAGAGGTAGAAGCAATAGAGTTTGGAGATGATGATATTGAAGAAGAGGATGTGAACTACATTGATGGGAATGGTTTCCAGAGACATGGAAATCCATGCTTCAATATGAAATCCTATGGGAATAGTCAAAGGAGTATCTTTAATTAGAGTTCACTTTGAAAGCCTTTCAACAACAACATAACTTATGGATCTTCTTACTACCAGAATCCTCCTCTAGAGACTCAAGAAAGCAAGATTAAAGCAATGGTTGATAAGGTTTTAGAGGGACAGCAGAAGATGACTGTGGATTTCAATGGAAAGATAGATAGGCTGTACCTCAACCTCAACACCAAGTTCGAAAATCTCAACACCCATATGAAGAAGCTGGAGAATCAAGTGCTGCAAACAAGTGAAACCATTAGGAGACATGAAAGTCTGATAAAGGAGAAAATTGAAGCTGGATAGAAGCACCACGTCAATGCATTGATTGATGATGATTTTTGGCAGGAAGTTAAAAGGGAAAGGCTCCAAGAAGAAGATTTATGTGTGGAAAGTTTAATGTCATTTGACAGTTCGCATTGGTGTCGATCGACACCAAGCAATGAGCATCAATCGACAACGAATCCTGCAACGTCAGTAGCTTCGTGTGAATCGATTAACGTCAATCGGCACATACATGAGACAGTTGATTGACATAGAGATAGAGCGATCGATCGACAATGCGACCTGAGCATCGATCGATAGATGAGGAAGCCGGTTCGACTACCAAGCATCACTGCAAATTTGATTGTGCTCCAACCAGAACGGTTTCAGAGCAGTACATTGACAAATCTGAAAGTATGGATCTTGATAGAGAAGATGAGGGTCCCTCTAGGAGGAAGCAAAAGATCCCCAAACATCTGCGCAGAGAAGCAAATGAAAAAGAGATGGATAGCTTTACCAAAAGAGTTTTCAAAATTCCTTTAGATACTCCTTTTGATGAAGCTTATTATACTCACAGGTTGTGGATGTTTTTCTGGGAAACAAGGGTGACAGACGATCATATAGAAGTTATGTTCAATCATATAAGAGAAAAGATGTAACAAAAAACCTGTCTGAAGAAGAAGAGTGATCCTGGGAAGTTTGTGATTCCATGCTTTATCAAGGGCAAAAAACACCACAATGCCCTCTATGATACTGGATCATCAGTGAGCATTATGCCAATAACTATGGCAGAGGAGCTGAACCTGAAAGTGGAATCCTCCAATGATTCCTGCACATTTGTAGATAGCTCAAAATTTAAGTCATGAGGGATGGTAAAAGATGTTTCACTGCAGATTAACAACACCTTAGTACCAGTAGACTTCCACGTGATGGACATCATGATAGATTGGAACTCTTCACTATTACTTGGAAGAGCATTCATGGTTACTGTGGGAGCTATCTGCGATATGAAATTAAACAGGTTGTATCTATCTCTAATTGATCAAAATATTTTCTATGAACCTGTCAAGAATAAGAACAAGGCTACTCTGATTGAATTGTGTGATGATGCAAAATTTGTGCCCACATGCTTCTGCGATTATGACTTCGATGAAGAGTCGGAAGATGGAGCATCGATCGACACCCAGCCCAAACTATCGATTGACACGTTTGCAGTTCAGCAATCGGTCGACACCCACCCTTTGCTATTGATTGACACTCATACCCCAGAACCGATCAATGCATACCACACAAATGCTGATTATAACTCAGCCTACCCCGAGTACAACGAAGACTACATAGAAGAAGAGATAATCGAGTACCATGGTATTGCTATCGATGAGACTGGTGTTTTCATATTTCCCATCAACTCGGCAAATCAACATCGATCGACGGTACTCCCACGCCATCGATCGATACTGACCACGAAGCAGCAGCCGAAGTAGATTCAGCTGCAGAATGCAAGAAGGAATATGGTTATCTACAACCAGACGAGTTCGTTATCATGAGAGATCCAGATGGTCACACAAGAGCTATGGATGGCAGACTACTAAATGTCACAAGGGAAGATATTGCAGACATTCTTGCCATGGCTAATGGAGCTGGAAACCTTTTCGCGCAACAGTTTGGTTATCGAGCATCGATCGGCGGTCACCATGCACCATCGATCAACACACGTCCAGTATGCGAAGGATACAATGAAGAATACAGAGAGGAAGAGCAGATTGAATGTTGCGGCCTGGCATCAGAGGACGCTGGCTGGGTGATGACCGTGCAAGTGGATAATCAAGCATCGATCACAGGCTACTCCTGGACTTCGAACGACATCAGACGCGAACAAGAGCACGAACATGGAGCAAAAGAGACATACATTGGTAATCTCAGACCAGATGAGTTCAGAATTTTCAGAGACCCAAAGGGACGTGAACTCTTCATGGAAGAATCCTACATTTATCCAAGGAGGATGTAGCAGATGCCCTTATTATGGCTAATGGATCGCAATAATATATTTGGACAGCAGCAGCAGCCATAGATCGATGCACACTATTCTGCCTCTATAAATATTGAGGAGCAGAGACGCGAGCCTATCCGTACTGATCCATACACTTTCATGCCACCATCGATCGACAACAACATCAGAACATCGATCGATTGGTGTTTCGAGCAAGGTACGAAAGCCTTTGATAATGAAGGCAACAGACTTTTCCGCTGGGAAAATAAATATGAGTATGGCATCTACAGAGATGAGAATGGTAATGCACGAGCTACAGACGAAAGGGTTGTGAATGTGCAAGCTGAAGACATCAGAGCAATTTTCGAGAGAGCTAATTTGTTTGAGCAGAGTTACATATGTTTACCATAGCATGTAGCAAGGATCGCTATGTCTAAGAAAGATCAATACATACAACAGAGAAGAGATTGATGATATTGTGAATGCGATCTACATAACTCAAGATATATCACTGGATGATTTTTACAAGAGGTTGGGTGATCTCTACTATCCTATAGACACCTGTCTCACCGGTTTGACTGCACGCATGGATGAGATGAAACAAGATTTGGATACTGTTCAGAGACAGCATGTGATTGGGGCAGACAACCGGGCATCGATCGACGGCAACTCAGAGCATCGATCGATACTGAAGAAAACGGACAGAAGATGGCAGCAGAAATAGAATTGGAAGATATGTTCGATGAGATTGCATTTTCTCAAAGCCTGATAAAAAAAGTTATTTTTCAGCAATTCGAGGATTTATCAGAGACTATGTCTGCCAGACTTAGAATGCTACAGGGCAGTATTGAGAAACTACAAGAGGGTATGCATTCCATGGCGTTCGCCAGAACAGTTACAAGGAATGAGAAAACCAGAGGAGACGAGGCAATAAGGAACTTAATTAGTACATGGTTTCAGAAGAGCAAAGAAGATGTAGACGCTTCTTTTCCAAGTGTTGATCAAACTTCATACTAGTCAGAGAGTTCACAACGTCTAGGTAAAGACTATAACCAAGCACTGAGTGAGTGACAACCCACTGTTTAGTAAGCGTTTATTTCGTTTTTACTTATATTACTACTTATTTCGAGTTTTACTTTGTTTTATATAGACTGTTTGAGTCACTATCAATTGACACAATATAGGTACCATCAGTCGACAATGGATCGCGACCATCGATCGACCACACACGCCTACCATCGATCGATACTCTTTACAGAGTCTGGTATCGAGTTGTATTTCTACTTAATCTATTTACTTATGATTTAGTTTTTTTAACCAATCCGGGGTGGATTACACTAGGGACAGTGTAATTTAAGCCTAAGGGAGGTACGCTAATCCTAGTTTATTTGTTTTGAGTTTTATTTGCTATATATATAGGTTTTTCAAAACGTTTTATTGAGTAAAGAAGGGGATTATGATCAAGATTTATTATTGACTTACCAAACTTTAGCACCATTTTTAGAAGGTTGTTGCAGAGATTACTAGAGATACCAAAGTGGATCATCATGCCATTATATCACAGTTTCTTAGAAAGTTTGAAGGAACCTGAGCTGATTTCCAACACTAATCGTTACATTATTTGCTTGCTTTGGGGCTTGGTATACACTTGATCGGATTCCTTCTACATGTATGTAGGTACAAGTAATTGCACCTTTGATTCCCTTCTCGCTTTCTCTTCATCATCTACCTAATAGCTTAAAAAGATTGAGATAACTTCCCAAGATGTAGAGGGGTAGGTAAATTACCTATGACCCCATTATTCTAATTCATAGGAACGATCACACATCGTTGGAAGCGAGGGGTATGTACATTAACCGATGACCCCACTATTCTCCTACAACTTTGCCCAAAAAGCAAGAGAAAAAGAAAAGAGAGAAAAAAAAGTAGAGGAAAATCAAAAATGAGATGGCAAGATGGACTGTATCAACACCATTGTCCATTGAGTTTGAGATCTAGAAAGATTCAAAGAGAAAGGGAGGGTGGGTAAAGGAATGAGAGGAGACTTTGTGCCTAGTTGTTCAGATACTTGCAGAGGTAGAGTCCATGTGTCCTTTGATCGATACTCCCAAGGTAAAACCTACACTTTATTTTATGCAAAGAAATGAAATCAGTAGAGGGGTGAGTCATACTAGTATGTGCTAAGTTGTTGGTAGACTGGATTTGCTTGCTATACTAGGATAAGGTATATAAATTTTCCCTGTGATTGACTTGATAGGATGTGGTTGTAACATAGTAAGCTGAAAGTTATACTTAGACATTATGTGAGTCTCCGCTTTTCAAACCTCTTTCACAGGCTTAGTTTGCATGAGGAAAAACAAAAGGTTAAGTCTGGGGGAGTTGATATAGCCTATGTGTTACCTCTTTAGGTCATGTTCTAGACTCTATTTAGAGTCTATTATGTGTGTCTAGGATATGTTTTAGAGTATTTACAGGTCCAGGGACGTTTTGGAGATAAATGGACATACTTGGAGCACTTAGAGGAGAAGAATCCGTGGCTGACTATTTGAGGAGTAGAAGTACAAGACTATCGTCGATCGACGACACAACCTTGGAGTCGACCGATGATGAAAGACCAAGGTCGATCGATGCTGAACACTTGCCATCGATCGACACTCAACTCGCAGACGGCCGACTAAAAAGCCAAAGTTAAGAAGACAAAAGACAAGAATGCCTTGGATGAGTTTTGACCTAGGTTTTAGGGTTTTAAATTTATGATCATGTATTCAGAGCATGCAGAGTGTGCAAGTACAAGCGTAGGCAAGGCTTGACACAACTCACAAAGCTTTATAGTTTTAGGTTTTTAGGGGAGAAGATTCATACTCCTTAGGGAGATTTGTATTGGAACCCAAGTACTTTATCTATGCGTTATATTCAGACTATTATTCTTTCTTTGATTATGTCTGTGTAGTCATCAACTAGATTTAGGGTTGAATGATATCAATCATGGATTAGCCCAAAAGTAGGATTGCTAGTTAAGTTAATATCCATCAATTGAGTTGTGCTTAATGCTTGCATTTTAGAGTAGCTAACTAGGATCTCGAAAGTAGGAAATGGACGACTACGAGAGTAGGTTCTGTGCCAGAATAGACTCCATTGAACTAGGCTGTTAGGCGCATGCGAGAGCTGTTCTAATAAGTCTGGTGGACTTATCAAATTTCGTTCGCACTTTCTTCTGATTTCAACTTCGGTCGACATCAGGCCATAGCCGTCGATCGATGGTCTTTCCTTTTGCACGCATACGACAGTTGGAGTTAAAAGGGTCAGAATAGTTAATATTTGAGTCGTAGTATAGTTACATATTTGGGCTTCCTATCCACTATAATCCATTAAGCTGGAAACCCTAAATCTAACATATTCACATTTGGATCAAGTTAGTTTATTAGAATATTTCCATATTTACATTATTTCCATATTTGAATTATTTCCATATTTGTATTATTAGTATATTTCCATATTGCATCTCTACTTCTTGATAAGAGATATTTCCTTAACTGATTGTTTGTCACCAATATATATATATTCACATAGCTTAATCTTTAGAAATAAGAAATCTATTGTGTGCCATTGATCTCTGTGGATTCGATCCCTAAGTACTACACCTCAACTTTTTTGGAAAGAGTACTATTTGTTTGTTAAGACTAGGGTTAATTTGATAGTTATTTGTTTAAGATATTTATACTTTGTTGAACAATTAAAAGACGCATGTCAAAGACAATCTCTCAATTCGCTTAGTTTAGTTTTCGCCAGTCGTTTTAGTTTTCGAGTGATTCAATAGAAATCAACTTCTTTTCTTAGAAATTTTTTTGGAAGATGTACAATAGTGGGGGTTATGCGCACAATTTACTGTGCTTCCTTTCTCCGTGAGTAATCTAGGATTTCTCCGCTATTTCTGGGAGAGCATTTTGTTTTTTCCGAAAAGTTTTCGAAAAAGGTCTTTTGGTTGAACCCTTATGCGCTGAGATTTTTCCAACGCGGTAATGAGACGAACTTATGGGGTTTGAAAGATTTTACCGTTGCCCTTTCTGTTTAGTTAGAGAAATCGCGAGCTTGCTACGGTTCTCCGCCTGTGGCAAAAAGTCAGGACTAGGTTTTCGATTTTCTCAAGCACTACGGCGTTTGCATTAGAATCGGCGATGGGAGCAGTCACTGCCGGAGTTGTTTTACCAGCTTTGTTGCGAGCTGCGGTATTGTCTTTTGTATTTCCAGACATTGTTTCTATCAAGCGTTTTGTGGCCATTAGTTAGAGCAATCCGACCCCCCTCCTTCTAGCGACAAACTGTGGGAACCAAAATTCACTCCATTAATTTCCGCAAATTAAGGAAAGTCAAGAAACCCTAACTTTCCTTGAGGTCCCGGATTCTCTGCGAGAGCCAACAAAAAGTAATCGAATAAACGCGGAAATTATGAAAAGATAACAAAACGAATTTAGAAAACAGTAGATCTTTATTTGGAATTTGCGTACGAGTGCTCCAGAGACAAAAGCTGAGGCTTGTTTGGAAACGGGATCACCAAGGAATTCTTATAACACAAGCAGTAAAACGAGAGTAAGTTTCCTAGCTCTACCACATATGTCGAGAGAAACATATGTGGCTGCAACTCGCTTAGCAATAGACAAAAAGACGGAAATGGTTTTAAGGATTTGGGGCTGGACTTTAAGAAAGGCTGCCTACGTACCCCTTTCGCGGATCAAGTCGGACGTAGTTCAATTAAAAGAGTGGACCAAGAGATCGAACTGCCAGAGCAAGTTCTTCTGGTTATCGAATGCCAGTCATAGAAACCGAGCTTGTTGAGAATAAAGCTTACGGTTTATAAGTGCAATGAGTTGTAGAGTCTAAAAAATCAGAATTGTAGAACAAAGATGGAGAAACGCCTCAGTATGACTGTTGTTCTAGCCACATAAGTTCTAAATTCTTCTAAGCTAACATGATTTCTCTAGGTCTAAATCTTTGGATCCCTATGCCTTTTTTATGTCCCCTTATAAATGCCTTATGGGTCGGTTCTCTTTTTCTTTTTTGCCCCTAGGTCGAGTTTATCATTTCGTGGAAATATTCCTTTTTAACTCGATCTTTATCATTATTTTAGCAACTTTAAATTTATCTTCCGATTTCGTGAGATTTATCTTCTTCTGCGAGTAAAGACAAACCGTCATAACATTGCTGGGCTCTATTTCGTATGAAATCGTGAGTGGGTCTTTAGCCGCGTCCTAGGCATCTTTGGGCCGTATTTCAACTTAAACGTTTTCACGATTTATTTGAAAGAACGTTTAATGATACGATATCAATTTAATGAGGAAGTTCACACTTCTCGTATAGTTTAGATAACTGTGGTGTTAAGTTAACCGTTGCCGTTTATACGATAACCATGAACTTCATTCGTGAAAACGAGTCTTCGCCATTTTAATCATAAAGATCCAACGGTAACTCTGATCAAGACAAACGAGGAATGGGTTCGTCGAGGTTTAACGGAAGACATAAGGTCTGGTCCTTGTCGCCTTACGGCGAGTCGAGAGGGGTTGATCCAACTCGCCAAACAGGCGATTTGGATGGTGTGCTTGATTCAACTTGCCCGTTTGGCGAGTTGGACTGCTCGTTTGGCTCTGTGCTCCATTTCTCTTGAGTCTTTATCTTAGGAACTTTTGCCGGGATAGTATTCGTACAGAAACACAATTCTAACATTGATTTCGAGCTAATTGTTGTTGACCACAACAGTCGTTTGTTTTCCTGAAAGTTGTTTGTTTGGATCGTACCATCCCATCCGAGAAATTGTCGTATAACTTCTTTCTTTTAAATTAAAAGAATCTTTTGTCGTGGATTTATACTTATTTATTGGATAAAAAAATATTTCTTAGGAGTTTTCTAGCATTGATTCTGTCGTGACCGATTTTGACCCCAAAAACGTTCATCCGTGAAGGACAAGAAGCCGCACGGCTCAGGAAGACTCCCTGTTCCATAAACCCATGCACGAAGAAGTAGAAAAAATCTTCTGAGTAGAACTTGAGAAGCTAGCCGAAGAGCAGGCACATATCACTCGCAGAAAACATCGACAAGGTCGAAAAACCGCCAGAGATGATCTCGAGATTCACGATATCCGTGACTATATCACCAAAACGGCTGCAGAAGTAAGAGCAGTGAAATCTCAAATTCACCACGCTACTAGCGCCACACCTGAAATCAATCGACTGCTCGAGGAAGCTCGGAAAACACCCTTCACAGATCGTATCACTGATACCAAAGTATCGGATCCTGGAAAGATAAGGTGCCCACTTACAACGGTACAACCGATCCCAAAGCGCACCTGCAAGCCTTCTAGATCACGATGGGAAGGGAAAAATTCAGAGAGAGCGAAAGAGACGCCGAACATTGCCGCCTCTTCGTATAGATCCTCCAAGGAGCAGCGCTCGAATGGTTCTCCCGCCTTAGGCGAAACTCCATCGGAATTTGCCGCCAACTCGCTTCCGAGTTTATAAAGAATAGTCTATGTTCATAGACCGAGAAACCTCTGACGTCGACATTTGGAGCCTGGCTCAAAAGGTAGACGAGCCTCTCCGTGACTTCATGAACATATTCAAAATTGTCATGTCTAAAGTTAGCTGAATAAGCGACAAAACGGCCATAGATGCTGATATAACCTATTTATTACAAGTTTCAGGCATGTCTAGGCTCTATTTAGGGTCAATTATGTATGTCTAGGATATGTTTTAGAGTATTTACAGGTCCAAAGACGTTTTGGAGATAAATGGAGATACTTTGAGCTTTTGGAAGAGAAGAATCCGTAGTTGACTATTTGTGGAGTCGAAGTACAAGTTTGTCGTCGATCGACGACACAACCTTGGAATAGATCGATCATGAAAGACCAAGGTCGATCGGTGCTGCACACTTGCCATCGATCGACACCCAACTCGCAGACAGCCGACTGAAAAGCCCAAGTTTAAAAGACAAAATATTATAATGCCCTGGACGAGTTTTGACCAAGATTTTAGGGTTTTTATATTTATGCTCATGTATTGAGAGCAAGCAGAGTGTGCAAGTTCAAGCGTAGGCAAGGCTTGACACAACTCACATAGTTTTTTTTGTTTTAGGTTTTTAGGGTTACCAACTAGATTTAGGATTGAATTATATCAATCATGGATTAGCCCAAAAGTAGGATTGCTTGTTAAATTAATATCCATCAACTGAGTTGTGCTTAATGCTTGCATTTTAGAGTAGCTATCTAGGATCTCGAAAGTAGGACATGGACGACTACAAGAATAGGTTCTGTGCCAGAATAGACTCCATTGAACTAGGCTGTTAGGCGCATGCGAGAGCTGGTCTAATAAGTCTGGTGGACTTATCAAATCTCGTTCGCACTTCCTTCTGATTTCACCACCAATCGACGGCCATAGCCGTCGATCGATGGTCTTTCCTTTTGCTCGCATATGAGAGTTGGAGTTAAAAGGGTCAAGATAGTTAATATTTGAGTCCTAGTATATTTACATATATGTTCTTCCTATCCACTATAACACAGTAAGCTTAAAACCATAGATCTAGCATATTAACATTTGCATCAAGTTAGTTTATTAGAATATTTCCATATTTGCACTATTAGCATATTTCCATATTGCATCTCTACTTCTTGATAAGGAATATTTCCTTATCTGATTGTTTGCCACCAATATATATATATATATATATATATATATATATATATATATATATATTCACCAAGCTTAATCTTTAGAAATAAGAAATCTATTGTGTGTCATTGCTCTCTGTTGATTCGATACCTAAGTACTACAACTCAACTCTTTTGGCAAGAGTACTATCTGTTTGTTAAGACTAGGGTTAATTTGATACTTATTTGTTTAGGATATTTATACTCTGCTAGAACAATTAAAACACGCATGACAGATACGATCTCTCAATTTTCTTAGTTTAGTTTTCGTCAGCCGTTTTATTTTTCGAGTGATTCAATAGAGATTAACTTCTTTTCCTTGAAAATATTTTGGAAGAAGTACAACTGTGGGGGTTATGCGCCCGATTTTCTGTGCGTCCTTTCTCCGTGAGTAATCTAGGGTTTCTCCGCTATTTCTGGGAGAGCAAGTTTTGTTTTTCCGAAAAGTTTTCGAAAAAGGTCTTTTGGTCGAACTCTTATGTGCCAAGATTTTTCCAACTCGGTAATGAGACGAACTTTATGGGGTTTAAAAGATTTTACCGTTGCCCTTTCTGTTTAGTGAGAGAAATGGCGAGCTTGCTGCGGTGCTTCGCCTGTGGCAAAAAGTCGCGACTAGGTTTTCGATTTTCTCAAGCACTACGGTGTTTGCATAAGCATTGGCGATAAGAGCAGTCACTACTGGAGTTGTTTTACCAGCGTTGTTGCGAGGTGCGGTATTGTCTTTCGTATTTCCAGACATTGTTTCGATCAAGCTTTTTGTGGCCATTAGTTAGAGCAATCCGACCCCCCTCCTCTTTCTAGCGGCAAACTGTGGGAACCAAAATTCACATCATTGATTTCCGCAAATTAAGGAAAGTCAAGAAACCCTACCTTTCCTTGAGGTCCCGTATTCTCTGCGAGAGCCAATGAAAAGTAATCGAATAAAAGAGGAAATTATGAAAAGATAACAAAATGAATTTAGAAAACAATAGATCTTTATTTCGAATTTGCGTACAAGTGCTCCAAAGACAAAAGCGTGAAGCTTGTCTGGAAACGAGATCACCAAGGAATTCATATAACACAAGCAGTAAAACGAGACGAAGTTTCCTAGCTCTACCACCTATGTCTAGATAAACCTATGTGGCTGCAACTCGCTTAGCAATTGACAAAAAGACGAAAAAGGTTTGAAGGATTTGGGACTGGATCTTAAGAAAGGCTGCCTACGTACCCGTTTCGAGGATCATTTCGGACGTAGTTCAATTAAAAGAGAGGACTAAGAGATCGAACTACCGGAGCAAGTTCTTCTGGTAATCTAATGCCAGTCATAGAAACCGAGCTTGGTGAGAATAAAGCTTAGGTTTTATAAGTGCAATAAGTTGTAGAGTCTAAATAAATCAGAATTATCGAACAAAGATGGAGAAACGTCTCAGTATAACTCCGTTGTTCTAGCCACCTAAGTTCTAAGTTATTCTAAGCTAACATAATTTCTCTAGGTCTAAATCTTTGGATCCCTTTTCCTTTTTCTTTATCTCCCCTTAATAGTGCTTCTGAGTCGGTTTTCTTTTCCATTTTTGCCCCAAGGTCGAGTTTATCCTTTCGTGGAAATATTCCTTTTTATCTCGATCTTGATCATTATCTTAGAAACTTGAAATTTATCTTCCGATTTCGTGAGATTTATCTTCTTCTGCGAGTAAAGACAAACCGTCATAACATTGCTGGGCTCAATTTTGTATGAAAACGCGAGTGGGTCTTTAGCCGCGTTCTAGGCCTCTTTGGGCCATATTTCAACTTAAACGTTTTCACGGTTTCTCGGAAAGAATGTTTAGTCATACGATGTCGATTTAACGAGGAAGTTCACACTTCTCGTATAGTTTAGATAATTGTGGTGTTAAGTTAACCGTTGTCGTTTATAAGATAACCATGAACTTCATTCGTGAAAACGAGTCTTTGCCATTTTTATCATAAATCTCCAACGGTAACTCTGATCAAGACAAACGAGGAATGGGTCCGTCGAGGTTTAACAGAAGGCATAAGGTCTGGTCCATGTCGCCTTACGACGAGTCGAGAGGGGTTGATCCAACTCGCCAAACGGGCGAGTAGGACGGTGTGGTCGATCCAACTCGCCTAACAGGCGATTTGGATGGTGTGCTTGATTCAACTTCACGTTTGGCGAGTTGGACTGCTCGTTTGGCTCCGTGCTCCATTTCTCTTGAGTCTGTAGCTAAGGAACTTTTTCCGGGATAGTGTTCGTACACAAACGCAATTCTAACATTGATTTTGAGATAACTGTTGTTGACCACAACAGTCGTTTGTTTTCCTTAAAGTTTTTTGTTTGGATCGTACCATCCTATCCGAGAACTTGTCGTATAACTTCTTTCTTTTAAATTACACGAATCTTTTGTCCTGGATTTATACTTCTTTTTTAGATAAAAAATATTTCTTAGGAGTTTTCTAGCATTTATTCAGTCGTGACCGATTTTGACCCCAACAACGTGCATCCGAGAAGGACAAGAAGCCGCACGGCACAGGAAGAATCCCTATTCCACAAACCCATGAACAAAGAAGAAGAAGAAAACATCTTCTGAGTAGAACATGAGAAGCTAGCCGAAGAGCAGGCCCATATTACTAGCAGCAAACATCAACAAGGTCGGAAAACCACCAGAGATGATCTCGAGATTCTCGATCTCTGGGACTATATACGACTGTAGAAGTAAGAGCAGTGAAATCTCAAATTCACCATGCTACTAGCGCCACGCCTGAAATCAATCGACTGCTCGAGGAAGCTCGGAAAACACCCTTCACAGCTCGCATCACTGATACCAAAGTATCGGATCCTGGAAAGATCAAGATGCCCACTTACAACGGTACAACCGATCCCAAAGTACTACAACTCAACTCTTTTGGCAAGAGTACTATTTGTTTGTTAATACTAGGGTTACTTTGATAGTTATTTGTGTAGGATATTTATACCCTGCTTGAACAATTAAAACATGCATGTCAGATATGATCTCTCAATTTGCTTAGTTTAGTTTTCGTCAGCCGTTTTATTTTTCGAGTGATTCAATAGAGATCAACTTCTTTTCTTAGAAATTTTTTGGAAAAAGTACAACAGTGCGGGTTATGCGCCCGATTTTCTGTGCTTCTTTTCTCCGTGAGTAATCTAGGGTTTCTCCGCTATTTCTGGGAGAGCAAGTTTCGTTTTTCCGAAAAGTTTTCTAAAAAGTTCTTTTGGTCGAAACCTTATGCGCCGAGATTTTTCCAACTCGGTAATGAGACGAACTTTATGGGGTTTGAAAGATTTTACCGTTGCCCTTTCTATTTAGTGAGAGAAATCACGAGCTTGCTGTGGTGCTCCGCCTGTGGCAAAGAGTCGCAACTAGGTTTTCGATTTTCTCAAGCACTACGGCGTTTGGATAAGCATTGGCGACGGGAACAGTCACTGCTGGAGTTGTTTTACCAAGGTTGTTGCGAGATGCGGTATTGTCTTTCATATTTCCAGACATTGTTTCGATCAAGCATTTTGTGGCCATTAGTTAGAGCAATCCGACCCCCCCCTCCTTCTAGCGACAATCTGTGGGAACCAAAATTCACATCATTGATTTCCGCAAATTATGGAAAGTCAAGAAACCCTACCTTTCCTTGAGGTCCCGGATTCTCTGCGAGAACCAACGAAAAGTAATCGAATAAAAGCGGAAATTATGAAAAGATAACAAAAAAATTTAGAAAACAATATATCTTTATTCGAATTTGCGTACTAGTGCTCCAGAGATAAAAGCGTGAATATTATTTGGAAACGGGATCACCAAGGAATTCATATAACAGAAGAAGGAAAACGTGTCTAAGTTTCCTAGCTCTACCACCTATGTCGAGAGAAACCTATGTGGCTGCAACTCGCTTAGCAATAGATGAAAAGACGAAAAAGGTTTGAAGGATTTGGGACTGGACATAAAGAAAGGCTTCCTACGTACCCGTTTTGAGGATCAATTCGGACGTGGTTCAATTAAAATAGTGGAACAAGAGATCGAACTGCCGGAGAAAGTCCATCTGGTAATCGAATGCCAGTCATAGAAACCGAGCTTGGTGAGAATAAAGCTTAGGTTTTATAAGTGCAATGAGTTGTAGAGTCTAAATAAATCAGAATTAACGAAAAAAGATGTAGAAACGTCTCAGTATAACTCTGTTGTTCTAGCCACCTAAGTTCTAAGTTCTTCGTAGCTAACATGATTTCTCTAGGTCTAAATATTTGGATCCCTGTGCCTTTTTCTTTATCTCCCCTTATTAATGCCTTCTGGGTTGGTTCTCTTTTCCTTTTTTGCCCCTAGGTCGAGTTTATCGTTTCATGGAAATATTCCTTTTTATCTCGATCTTTATCATTATCTTAGAAACTTGAATTTTATCTTCCGATTTGTGAGATTTATCTTCTTCTTCGAGTAAAGACAAACCGTCATAACATTGCTGGGCTCAATTTCGTAGAAAATCGTGAGTGGGTCTTTAGCCGCGTTCTAGGCCTCTTTCGGCCGTATTTCAACTTAAACATTTTCACGATTTCTCGGAAAGAACATTTAATGATACGATGTCAATTTAACGAGGAAATTCACACTTCTCGTATAGTTTAGATAACTGTGGTGTTAAGTTAAACGTTGTCGTTTATACGATAACCATGAACTTCTTTCTTGAAAACAAGTCTTCGCCATTTTCATCATAAAGCTCCAATGGTAACTCTGATCAAGACAAACGAGGAATGGATCCGTCGAGGTTTAACGGAAGGCATAAGGTCTGGTCCATGTCGCGTTATGGTGAGTCGAGAGGGGTTGATCCAACTCGCCGAACGGGCGAGTAGGATGGTGTGGTCGATCCAACTCGCCAAACAGGCGATTTGGATGGTGTGCTTGATTCAACTTGGCCGTTTGGCGAGTTGGACTGCTCGTTTGGCTCCGTGCTCCATTTCTCTTGAGTCTGTAGCTCAGGAACTTTTGCCGGGATAGTGTTCGTACATAAACGCAATTCTATCATTGATTTCGAGATGACTGTTGTTGATCACAACAGTCGTTTGTTTTCCTGTAAGTTGTTTATTTGGATCGTACCATCCTATATGAGAACTTGTCGTATAACTTCTTTCTTTTAAATTACACGAATCTTTTGTCCTGGATTTATACTTCTTTTTTAGAGAAAAAATATTTCTCAGGAGTTTTCTAGCATTTATTCAGTCGTGACCGATTTTGACCCCAACAACGTGCATCCGAGAAGGACAAGAAGCCGCACGGCTCAGGAAGAATCCCTGTTCCACAAACCCATGAACGAAGAAGAAAACATCTTCTGAGTAGAACATGAGAATCTAGCCGAAGAGCAGGCCCATATCACTCGCAGCAAACATCAACAAGGTCGGAAAACCACTGGAGATGATCTCGAGATTCACAATCTCCGTGACTATATCACGAAAAAGGCTGCAGAAGTAAGAGCAGTGAAATATCAAATTCACCATGCTACTAGCGCCACGCCTGAAATCAATCGACTGCTCGAGGAAGCTCAAGAAAGACCCTTCACAGCTCGCATCACTGATACCAAAGTATTGGATCCTGGAAAGATCAAGCTGCCCACTTACAACGGTACAACCGATCCCAAAGCGCCCCTGCAAGCCTTCTAGATCACAATGGGAGGGAAAAATTCAGAGAGCGCGAAAGAGACGCCGGCCATTGCCGCCTCTTCGTAGAGATCCTCCAAGGAGCAACGCTCAAATGGTTCTCCCGCCTTAGGCGAAACTCCATCGGATTTTCCGCCGATTTGCTTCGGAGTTTCTAAAAAAATATTCTATGTTCATAGACCGAGAAACCACTGACGTCGACCTTTGGTGCCTGGCTCAAAAGGAAGACGAGCCTCTCTGTGACTTCATGAACATATTCAAAATTTTCATGTCTAATGTTAGCTGAATAAGCCACAAAATGGCCATAGATGCTGATATAACCTATTTATAAGGAGTTTCAGGCCATGTTCTAGGCTCTATTTAGGGTCAATTATGTGTGTATAGGATATGTTTTAGAGTATTTACAGGTCCAGGGATGTTTTGGAGATAAATGGAGATACTTTGAGCTTTTAGAGCTTTTAGAAGAGAAGAATCTGTAGTTGACTATTTGAGAGTCGAAGTATAAGTTTGTCGTCGATCGACGACACAACCTTGGAATAGACCGATCATGAAAGACCAAGGTCGATTGGTGCTGCACACTTGCCATCGATCTACACGCAACTCGCAGACAGCCGACTGAAAAGCCCAAGTTCAGAAGACAAAAGATAAGAATGCCGTGGACGAGTTTTGACCAAGATTTTAGGGGTTTTATATTTATGCTCATGTATTGAGAGCAAGCAGAGTGTGCAAGTACAAGCGTAGGCAAGGCTTGACACAACTCACATAGTTTTATTGTTTTAGGTTTTTAGGGTTATCAACTAGATTTAGGATTGTATTATAGCAATCATGGATTAGCCCAAAAGTAGGATTGCTAGTTAGGTTACTATCCATCAACTGAGTTGTGCTTAATGCTTGCATTTTAGAGTTGCTAACTAGGATCTCGAAAGTAGGACATGGACGACTACGAGAGTAGGTTCTGTGCCAGAACAGACTACATTGAACTAGTTTGTCAGGCGCATGCGAGATCTGGTCTAATAAGTCTGGTTGACTTATCAATGGTCTTTTATTTTGCTCACATACGAGAGTTGGAGTTAAAAGGGCTAGAATAGTTAATATTTGAGTCCTAGTATATTTACATATATGTGCTTCCTATCCACTATAAACAATTAAGCTTGAATCCCTAGATCTAGCATATTAACATTTGCATCAAGTTAGTTTATTAGAATATTTTCATATTTGCATTATTTTCATATTTGCATTATTAGCATATTTCCATATTGCATCTCTACTTCTTGATAAGGAATATTTCCTTAACTGAATGTTTGCCACCAATATATATATTCACCTAGCTTAATCTTTAGAAATAAGAAATTTATTGTGTGCTATTGCTCTCTGTGGATTCGATCCCTAAGTACTAAACCTAATCTTTTTTGGCAAGAATACTATTTGTGTGTTAAAGAATAGAGTTAAATTGATAATCATTTGTTTATGATATTTATACCCTCTTAGAACAACTAAAACACGCATTTAAAATTTGTCTCCTTTGCCGGGGAGCATTGATCGACAATAGATTTAATTTCTAGGATTTAGTCTAGGTTTGTTAATATATTCAAGTTACTAATTTTTTATTTTCCTTATTTTTCAGGTGCATGCAAAGACACACCAGGAGCAATAAAGGACAATAATTACTATCCTCTGACCCCGATAGAATCGAACGTACGATCCGCAAAGAAAGGCGACAAGCATCGATCGACAGCTCCAACTCAGCGTCGACCGACACATCTTTACGGGCAGCATCGACCGACATTAGAACTCGAGCATCGACCGACACTGATCACATATCGACGATCGACAGCATAGTACCCGCATCGATCGACAGAAGCAGACGAGTTTCGAAGGTTGCGACTTTAGTATTGATTCGGGATAAGAATGGACACCCTGCATGATCGAGACGGTCATCTGCGTAATTCATCAGGTCAGGAGATCGAGGAGAAAATAGAAGCTGGACAGGTGCACCAGCTCAATGCACTAATTGATGATGATTTTTGGTTGATGTGAAGAAAGAAAGGCTACAAGAGGAAAGATGCCGTTCGCGGAGACATCTATCAACACTGGTTAGTGCAAATCGATCAATAGAAAGATTTGTATTGGAACCCCAATATTTTATCTATGTATTCTATTCAGATTATTATTCTTGTTTTGATTATGTTTGAGTAGTCATCAACTAGATTTATGGTTGAATGATAACAGTCATGGATTAGCCCAAAAGTAGGATTGCTAGTTAAGTTAATATCCATCAATTGAGTTGTGCTTAATGCTTGCATTCTAGAGTAGCTAACTAGGATATCGAAAGTAGGACATGGACGACTACGAGAGTAGGTTTTGTGCCAGAACAGACTACATTGAACTAGGTTTTTAGGCGCATGCGAAAGCTGTTCTAATAAGTCTGGTGGACTTATCAAATCTCGTTCACACTTCCTTCTGATTTCACCGTCGATCAACATCAGGCCTTATCCGTTGATCGATGGTCATTCCTTTTGCTCGCATACGAGAGTTGGAGTTAAAAGGGTCAGAATAGTTAATATTTGAGTTCTAGTATATTTACATATCTATGCTTCCTATCCACTATAAACCATTAAACTTTAAACCCTAGATCTAGCATATTAATATTTGAATCAAGTTAGTTTATTAGAATATTTCCATATTTTCATTATTTCCATATTTGCATTATTAGCATATTTCTATATTGCATCTCTACTTCATGATAAAGAATATTTCTTAACTGATTGTTTGTCACCAATATATTTATTCGCCTAGCTTAATCTTTATAAATAAAAGTCTATTGTGTGTCATTGCTCTATGTGGATTCGATCCCTAAGTACTACACCTGATCTCTTTTGGCAAGAGTACTACTTGTGTGTTAAAGACTAGGGTTAATTTGATAGTGATTTGTTTAGGATATTTATACCCTGGTAGAACAACTAAAACACACATGTCAGATGCGCTCCATAAAACGCTCTTGTACAAGTCGAAATTCAGGAAGTGGCTAACCCTCGATAAGCCATGCACGATCCAAGATGCGCTCCACAAAGCCACGGACTACTCATCATAGAAGAGGAGATGAAGTTCCTATCGCAACAGCATAAGCCGATGAAGACGTCCACAAAAAATTTGGCATCAGACCAGAAGCCGAAAAGTAAAAACTCTCGTAAAGACAAGTACGTCCATCACTAGGGGAAAGATCTACAGGGAGCGAATAACTATGCCATGAACTCCGGATCAGAACAAGGGCGAACGACGGGTACCACGTGGACCCAAAATTCAAATTATGACGAGAACAACTTCTGCGATTTCCAGCAGACTCGAATCTACATGACCGTCAACTGCAAAGTTCTCGGGGTAAGGCTGGCTGCGAAATTACTCGCAGGAGGGCTCTCCGATATATCTAGCGTAAAGGATCCCATCCGTGATTCCGATCCCCCTTCCCCCCCCCCCCGAAGACTGAAAAACCCCAATCGGAGAACTCTTCTCGGGGATCAGTCGGGCAAAAAGCGTGGAAGGAGACATGACAAAAAGGGCAATGACAACAATCGTCGCAGAGTAAACATGATCATCGGAGGATCGCAGTACTGCAGCAATATTGTCTATTCAATCAAGTTTTATCATCGGAAACCTGAGTCAGGCGCAATCTGGCCAAGATGGTCTCCACCCCGAAACATTCCAAAATAACCATCACCTTTGAAGAAGAAGAAGCCCATGGAATCAACCACCCCAATAGCGACCCACTCGTTATCAATCTCGTAATCAAGGATCTCGAAGTCGCCAAAATCCTTATGGACACGGGAAGCACGGTCAAAATCATCTTCCGTGACACTCTGAAAAGGATGAACGTCGAGCTGGGAGAAGTCATACCAACGCCAAAACCGTTAACCGGTTTTTTGGGCATAACGTCAATAACTCTCGGATCAAACAAACTCCCGGTCATGGCAAAATAAGTCACGAAAATCGTCGACTTCGCGGGCCTCGACCACCCAGCCATCTACGACGTCATCATGGGAACGCCTTGGTTAAACGCCATGAAGGCAGTCCCATCGACATATTTTCTAGGCAACAAATTCCCAACTATTAGTGGAATTTCCGCAATCTAGGGATGGCAGAAACAGTAGCGAGTTTGCTACCTACCCAAACAAAACTGAGGCAGATCTTGACTACCGCGATGGTAAAACCAAAATGCACGAAGATAACTCAGCCATCAGCTGAAAACACTTCAAAGAAAGACAATTCAACATCGTCTACTCAAGCAACGGTTTCGGACACCAAAAACAAGCAAGTTTCTTAGCCCAACGCCCTGACCCAACCGGAGGAGATAAACACGGAAGAAGACGTCAATCCAGCTACAGTCACTGCAACTAAAGCTTTTGATGCAGGCGCAACAAACAAGTAAAAACACTCGCGGAACCCATTGAACTACGAGACGGCTTGATTCACGAAAGGGGTCTGTTGGCAGCTCGTTAAAAGACGAGTTCAGTTATCCCCATCTCTAAAGGGGGGGGGGGTACGTATACTAGTATACTCCCACATTTTAACATATTCGACCTTGTAATCGATATTCTTAAAAAAATTTCGATAGTAAGAAAATGGAATAAAGATTTCTAGAAAGTCTCGCAAATCTCTTTTATCGCATAAACATCTCAAGATTCGTTAGGAAACACCCTACTACGAACGAACCATTTTTGGTATAACCCGGAAACAGAAATCTTACGAAAACCAGTCTATCGAAAACCATTCAAATTCCGAACATTTTCAAAAACATTCTTCGGATAGCATAAGAAATTTCATGACACTAACTAAACATCTTCAAAACCCGTAAACACTTCGCATAGAAAAAGCTGTATACTAAAACTTCCAAACGGAAAAAACATTCTCTACATTACTTCATGAACATTTCTCGCTCACACAGTTGAAACCGACTTCCTACCAAAACATGAAGAAGACCCTGTTCTCAAACACTCGAAACCATCTTTCCCACAATGCATTTTTAGGTAAACAAAGCGAGACGTTGCGTAAAACCTTCAAAATATACTTCCAATCTTAAAACGTAAAAACAGTCTAATCGCGTCTATAAATTGCAAACGAGCCCTTGCTCTTACATCACATTTGTCGATTGGACCCGGCGAATACATAAACCGTTCTCTAAAGGGATGATAAATAGACCTTCCTGTGGTCCTCATACATCTTACTAGGATAATAGCGCGCTATAAAAGAAATCCAAATTTTTGGTCAGCACTTCCAAACGACTTATAAATTGTCTTTGGAGAGATGCTCGATTCTTACCACACAAGTTGTATAAGCCAAGAACCTATCGAGGACTTTAAATCAGTACGAATCAGGTTAACATCGTAATAGGTAATCCGACAGCCGATTAGTCATCGCAAAACCTTAAACCGAGAGTAAACCTAGATCTTGATCTAAACCCAACACACTGGTCTATAACATCTCAAGACATGATACCAAAATGATACGAGTTGTTAAAACATGTATATTCCTTCATATCTAAACGCTCACGAAACTTCGCCAAATTTTGAGAAAGATTTTTGAACATTCCCGTCTTAAACAAGCAACGAATAGAATGACTCACCCAAAGTTAGATATGAGATGACAACTCATATTCTTCCCTCAACATTCAATCAAAACACGCTTTTGAAATAAAAGCATAGTTCATTCGATAAAAGCCGCAAAGCGGCATGGATTCAAAGCCACAAGTGGCCAGTCCCGATAATCCAACACGGCCGTACTCGGCCTAAGCAAACATAAATGGCCACACTCGGCCAAAACATAAACTAAAAACACAAAGATGAAAGGGAACACTTTCCCATCAAATACAAACAATATCCAACAACCTTCATGGATCAGGCTTGTAATTTCCAGATATCGACTTTTCAAACGAGAAATCGTTAACCGGGGCCGTTGGCTGATTCACTTCACCAGTCTCGCCGGGGACTCCCGTTCTGATTTCCTCCGAATCTGGAGACACGTAAATCGGAGCCCACTTATCCCAAATCCTCTCTTCGATCCGAGAGTTCATGGAATCCATGTTCGCATTTCTATGCACGCGATTAAACTGCCTAGCTATCTCCTCATCGTAAGAATATCCAGAGGCCTGCGTAAGATACAACTCACCGACGGTGCTACGGCACTAGCGGTAATCATCGATAGACTTGTAGGTCTTCTTCAGCTCCCCAAACTTGTTTGTGAACTGGACGAGGCGATTCTCCCTGATCCCAGCGACCTCTTTCTTCCCGTTGTGTACACTCGACGAGCTTCCTTTGCCGCCTAATCCCTCTCCCGAAGAGAGTTTGCCGCCATCTCAACCTTCAAATGGGTGATCTCCTTCTCGGCCATCTCAGCCTTGAACTGAGCTTTGCGCACCTCCAATCGAAACACATTAAGAGCCTCATTCCTCATAAGGAGACCCTGCAAAAAATTTAGAGTTAGTGAAAATTTTGACAAAAACATAAAAATGTCCAAAGACAAGAACTAACCCCGTTGCACATCCTTGACGCTCTCGCAATCTGTGGCAACTCAATTGTCTCACTCTAAGCCAGGGGCATCCCGAAGTCAAAAAAAATTCAAGGTCGGGGCCAAGAGTGTCGAATTTCGGCGGGTTAACCTGATCGGTGCCTCTTACATTAGTTTGGCCATCGAGAAAATTACGGATAATTTCATCCGAGGGAAACTCCAGCTCATCGACAGCATCATAGTCCCCGTTCACAGAAATGTGCATGTCCTTAGGAGATCTTGACCTCTCCCTCTCCCTCGGAATGTCATAGCGAACAAACTCATCCATACTCGGCTCCAATTCTTCTTCTATTGACAAATCGGGCTGAAGTCGAGAACGGTGATACGCCATTGCAAGACGAACTCGTCTCGGGAGAAGTAGCCCCAAAAATACGGACCACCCTGAAAAGACCCCTAACAATAAGCAAGTCTTCAGGAAACAGGGGCATATGATTTGTAACTGCAAAACAAAGAAGGTAAGTGCAAGGTTAGAATCTCTGAAACGAAAAATCAACAGATATCTGATAGAGATACCCTTTCTGCCCCATCTACTCCTAAAATTCGGAATGCAGCTCTCCTCGACGGATGCGCTCTCTATGCGTACGAAAAAAATATATATTTTTTTAAATTTGTGTGAATTTGAAGCAAACTCTTTCATTATCGTATATCATTCTCGGGGTCAAACGACACATGAGCGATTTTTATGCCCCACTGGCTTCAGCAAAGCCTCGAAATAATAAGCATCAAGATTCATGCCACACTCATAGCTCAGAACCAAGATCCAAATAAAATGTTGGAAGCTAGTAGTTGTAATCTGGCTTATCGACAATCCAAACAGACCCAAGGTTTGAACAATTATCCTCGAGATGGGAAATCACAAACGGCAACGCAGCAAAAAAACGTCGTAGCATGTGAAGTAACCATCCGGAGGAGCATCTACACGTTCCCCAACCCTTGGAAGTCGAAACTCCACCGAGTCCGGGACATGGCATAAACGTCGGATGGTGTTTAGGTACGAAGGACAACTATGGCTCAGACAACCAGGGACTCTTTTCGTACGAACCGGGGGAGGAAACCACGACTCATGCGAAGGAGCCTTTAAATTGCATGTAGCCAGCCAATATGCAGCGGCTTCCTTAGTATGAACAGATTGTGCCACAAATTCGATCTTCGCAACAACTTCACCATCTTAGGTACGAAGACTATCGAGAGCAACAAAAGAAAGAAATGGAGAGAAATATTTTTCTTCATTAAGAGAAGTTCTTGTGGAAGTAAACAAGTAAAGAATTTGAAAAAATTAGTCCACATACTTATAGGCAAGAAAAACTTACTATTCATCATCATACTTTCAGCCATTAATGCCACCTAACTTGCCAAACCGCTCGAAAGAACATCACAACTCTAACGAGTTGGGGGCTAGCTGTTGGGTCAAAATCGGTTACTACAGAATCAATGTTTGAAAGTTCCCGAAACATTTGTTTTCAATAAAAGAAAATAAAAAGTGCGAGAAACTAAAATTAAAAACTTCCTATAAATTCAAAAAATAATTATATGACAAGTTATCGGGAAAGACCCTCGAGCAACGACACGATCGAATATAGCCGTGTCCAACCCGCCTGACAGCGAGTTGAATGGACCAACTCCAGATCTCCACCAGGCGAGTTGGAGCAGCTCTCCCAACTTGCCTGATGGCGAGTTGGATCGTCTTCATCCAACTCGCCATCAGGTTAGTTGAGATTGCTCGACCAACTCGCCTGATGGCGAGTTGGATTGTCTCCATCCAAGTTGCCATCAAACGAGTTGAGATTTCCCATTTAACTCGCATGATGGCGAGTTGGACTGTCTCCATCCAACTAGCCATCAGGCGAGTTGGATCAGCTAGTCCAACTCGCCTGATGGCGAGTTGAATTGTCTCCATCCAAATTTCCATCAGGCGTGTTGGATCAGCTCGTTCAACTCGCCATGATGGCGAGTTGGATTGTCTCCATCCAACTTGCCATCAGGCGTGTTGGATCAGTTCGTTCAACTAGCCATCAAGCGAGTTGAATCAGCTCATGCAACTCGCCTAATGGAGTTGGACGTGGTGGCGAGTTGGACTGACCACGTCCAACTCGCCTGATGGCGAGTTTGATCAGCAGCACCCATCTCGGTCCCAACCTGTCTCTCCTTTTAATCCCGACCACACTGTCTCTTGCTTCGTCTCGATTGGAGTTACCGTTGGAACTATACGATAAAAACCGTAAAGACTTGTTTTCTCATATAAATTCAAATTGATCGTATAAATTGGAAACGATTGACTTGAAAGCAAACTTACCTCGATTCTACGAGTATTTTAAACCATTTATGAAACCAGACGTTGTGCCAAAGGTGGTCTCGCTAAAATTTTTTAAAACATTTAAGTCGAAAAACGGCCCGAAAAGATCAAAAATGCTGCTAAAAGTGCACTTACCATTTTAGACAAGATTGAGCCCAAGGATACTATGACAGTTTATCTTTTCTTCGCAGGAGAAGATAAATGTCAAGTCTAGAAGATAAATGTTAAGTTCGAGGGATAATCATGAAGATAGAAGAAAAATGGAATATTTCCGCAAAACGATAAACACGACTTGGGGGCAGAAAAGGAAAAAGGAAACTTCCTCAAGGAGGAGTACATAAGGAACGCCATGGCTAGAGATACAAAGGACACAACAAACTTACCACTTTGAGCAATTAGGCAATTTTCCGTTTTCTATTTTCGAGATGGGACTCGACTAGGTTTACAAGTCTTAGGTGGTTGGAAATAGGGAACTCGGCAACAGCTCTTGCGGCCAAGGCTTTACCCGTTGTAACACTCATTCAAGAATTCGGAATAAGATCTTCTTTGCTCTCTTTCATTTTTTCGATTTATTATTCCGTCTCTTTTCATTGTCTGGTTGCTTGATGTTTGGCTTAGCAGAAATCCGGGACCTCTGGAAAAGTTAGGGTGTCTTAACTTTCTTTATTTTACAGAAACCGACAGTGCGAATTTTAGTTCGCACAACCCAGCGACAGCCTGCAACTTCGTGTGATAGTGATGGAAGCAAAATATCCCAAGTGTCTTTTTCTATCCGACGAGCGATTTATGCAGACATTTCATTACGCTAACATTCATCTTGTAAGGCTTGTCTGAATGTCGTTGGTTATGGTGATAGAATAGGATGACGAACGACTGTAAGGGTGAACTTTTTTTGGGTTTTGAGATCTGATTGCTCTAGTTCCAATTTGATGGGTGTGTTGTGGTGGCTGTGTTTTGGATTTTGTATCAGGGTTTGATAGGTCTGTTGTTTAACCAGTATGTCTTGGGGGTGGTGGAGGTGAGCTGTTGTGTATCGGTTTGGCTATTTGGAACATTTGTTGAGCCAGTGGGCCTTTCGGTGGTGAGGGTTGGTTAGGTTTGTATAGTTGGGTGATTTGGGAGATTTGGTTGGGAAATGAGGCTGAGAGAGGCAGAAGAAGTAGTAGAAGAAGAAGAGTTTGAAGAAGGCAATACCTGAGATGGAACAGTAGCTGATGGTGTGGGTAAATCTGGCAGGTGAGAACCGGAGCTTGGAGGCGACAAAGGCGGAACCAGGTGAAATTTAGTGAATGAATCAGAACTTGTATTATGCAGCGACTCTGATTCTTGAACTTTGGCTTGATCCTTAACACTGGAGCCGTAAGTCGGAATGGGAACATAGAATCGTCAAACAGAACATGTCGAGACATGCATATTCTGCCAGTAGTTGGATCGAGATAATAGTATGAACTCTGGTACAGTGAGTAACCCATGAACACACGTGGCTTAGACCTGTCCTCAAGATTGTGAGCAGTGTAATGCCTGAGCCATGGAACCAAACACAACCAAAGATCCTCAACTATTCATAGTTTCGTGTTCCTCCTAGAAGCTTCTGATAGGCAGATTGATTCGCTAGTACCAGTGTAGGGAGATGGTTGATGATGTACACAACAGTAGAAAACACGTACGGACAATATGTTTTTGGAACAAATTCGCTGAGGGCAGAGACAAACCAGTTTCCACAATATGCTGATGCTTGGAGTCTAAAATTCCATTGTGTTCGGAAGTATGCTGAGTAGAGGTGAGAAGAGAGATACCTTGAATCTGGAGATAGTTGTGTAGTGCCACGTATTCACCATCATTATCAGAATACAAGGTGTCACTGGCTTGGAAGTAATTCTCAACAAGAGGTTTGAATGCCAAGAACACTTCTTTTACTTGAGATTTCTTTGGCAAGGGATATAGCCATGGGTATCGACTGTAATGGTCCACAAAGAGGATGTAATATTTATTTTGTTGTCGATGGAAGTAATGGGTGAAGACAACACGTAGGAAAACATATACTGCAGAGGCCAAAGACATAGAAGAACTATTCAAAGAGTTTTAAGAAATTATAGATTGCAAAAGTGGTTAAGATGGGTGGCCTAGAAGGGAGTGCCACAATCCAGAGTCTTCTTTGTTCTATTTGAAGCTGAGAACATTTGTGCTTGTTCTGAACTCATAGACCATTAAAGAGTTCATCTATGGTTCTGCCTTGAAGTAGAGGTGACCCCGTGCTGAGATCCTTTACTTGAAAACAAGTGGGGAAGAATTCAACAGAGACTTGATTAGTGCTGCATAATCGATATACTAAGATTAAGTTTTTGTGAATATCTGGAACACAATATATTTTATAAAGAGTAAGATCACGAGTTGGAGAGAATAAGAGAGTGGACCCCGTGTGACAAATGGCAAGGGGCAAACCATCACCAGTCAGAACGTCATCTCCACCTTAGTAGGGTTAATGGAGGGAGAGATTGTTGAGATCATTTGTTATGTGGTGCGTCGCACCACTGTCAAGGAGCCAGTAATTTAATTCTGATATATCCATTCTGCTTGAATTGAGTCTTTCTGAAGTCTATTTAGAATTTGTTTTTTAGTCATTAAGTTCTTTTCTTAAACTGGAAATAGAAAATAGAGGATTCAACGTTGTATGCCTTAATGTGTTGTATATATATAATTGGATTAAGAGATTAGTCTAGAGTTTGTTAACCAAATACCGAGAGGTGCCTTTGTATGACGGATTGTGTTGTGTGGGGGTTACGACGAGCTTCGTTGACATTAGCCGTAACTTAGTGAGGTCAATAAATCATCCCATGGGTGGTGTACCTGATACGTCCTAGATTCGGAAAGGATCACTCAAACGGTTCGAAGGATATGAACTTGCCAAGAAGGGAGAACTTATGGATTGAATGGTGACACAAAGGGTTGCGGATGGCCCGATGATACTACCAGAGATTCGTTTGCTGCTTGATGTGAAACACAAGTCCAGCAAAACGAAGATTTGTTTACGCGGAGATAACCTCACCAAGAAACAAAAATGCTCTAAACAAACAACAAAGAGAGTAAACTCAAAATAAGAAGAAAATTGATTGATTTATTTCTGTAGAAAGATTACATATTTATAGTAGCAAAGGTATATGAAAAGACTTAAAATGTTGTGGAAAAACACACATAGAAAAATGCAAACAAAGACTTGACTAAATTAATGTTTTGACTGAAACATGGACTACCTCTTGATATAGCCACGACCAGGACTTTGAAAACTGAAGAATATGCTTCGGATATGGGCCAAGACATGTACCTTTGAGGCCTGGTCGAAATCCATCTTTTCCCTTAGCCAATATTTTATCGGTTTCTCCATTTGGCCCAAACAAGTCTGTTTTTGAATATTTTCGAAAACCATCAAGACCAAAGATTTCTTGGACATTTGGATCATGAATATTTCCTTTGGAATGATTGAATTGGTCGTTTATCCATCAGAAATAAGGTTAGCCATTTTCAGTTTCTCGGGTGGTCGTACTAGCTCAGAAGATCGAACTAGCTCGCTCAGCTCGTCAAAATGAGTGTCAATCCAGCTCAGCTCGTCTAGGATAGTGTAAGTCCATATCACTTTGATATTCAGCTCGTCTAGGATAGTGTAAGTCCAGTTCACTTTAATATTCAGCTCATCTAAGATAGTGTCAAATAGCTCATCCAGGTCCAAGGCAATGTTGGTCCAGCTCACCTGAATGTGCACATGTCTGAATTCGCGAGAACTAAAGATCACCTGGTTTGTAAATGACATAACTCCCACATATGAACTCCGTTTGATATGATTCTTCTTCAAGGAGCTCCATAATTGAGTTGAGAACATTCTCCAAGTGATTTCATGCATAGAAGCCTCGTGGTTTGGAAGATATGAGTCAAACAATGAACATATATCTTTACTGCTTCTCATGATCAAGCCATGCATGTCTGTTTTGCTTGGTGTTCTATCCAAGGGCACATCATTTCCTCCCTCTTGAAAATGATTTGACCTCAAATCCATTTTACCTGTATCAAAAGGAAATAAATGAGGCAAAAAGAATCTAAAGAACGTGTAAAATTTAGTGAAGGGAAATTTTGGAATGAAACTTCCTTGGAGTGTTGATGCCATTTTCTTTGCGTACATGCGTCTCCAAATCTCAGGATGATAAGCACGGTAAATGATTTCACTTTTCTGAGGCTGAACCTGTTTGTCATGGACACTCAAAACAAATATTAAAATACCAGGATCATATGTGCAAGACATGTGCTTGTTCAAATCAGATATCAAAGTCTCTTTCCAAAGAACATGTAGCACACATTTCAACCTTTTAAAATGCACATCAAAGTAAAAATTGCAGACCATAATTGTATCAAGGCATGAAATAATATTGAGCATCTTCAAAACGTGTCTATCCTTCTAAAAACCAGAACACAAAAGAGTAAGTTCAGATTGAGTAAGTTCAGATTGAGAAACACTCAACAAAAGCTCAATATGTTTTTCAAAGAATGTGTTGTAAACCAAAATATTATCAAAGCTCAAAAAATTACAATTCTCTAGCAATGATCTCAACACAAGCCAAGGTCTATTAGTTTTAACACAGACATTATCAGGCTTCAAAACAGTTTCACAAAAATCGGATTTAACTCTAGGTGATTTATGTGCCAGCAAAGTCTTAACCATAAATTCGTCAAAGGCACATGTGGATGCAAAACAATTACCAGTGATCAGTGCATGTCTACAAGAACTCAGATTAAAGTCATTTTATTTGAACACAAATGAATTAAACGATTTTCTAGCACAGAAAACCGGTTGTTGCAAATCAAGCTTTAATGACTTTTCAAGATGATCAAAACCTTTGCTATGTTTCAAAAACTGATAAAAACTCAAAACAAGATTAGAATTGATGTCATTGCAAAATTGAAAACTTTTTTGATCAGAAAGTTTATCAGGTTCAAACATCTTAAAAGAGTTAATCATGTTTTCAAAAACTGAGTTCGAAACACAAAATTCTTTTACTTTGTCAAAACCAAAACGTTTCGCATCTTGAGAACTGATCTTAACAAACATTTCAGGAAGAGAATTAATCAAATCAAGTTTCTCACAGTGCTCTTGAATGTTTGTGTACAAAGGAGTAAGACTTGTGCCTGGATCAGAGCAAAGATGTTCTCCATATTGATGGATGTTATGATTGGTGCTTCCTCATCAAATATTGGACGAAGTTCGTCTTCCTCATCAAATATTGGACCTAGATCATTGTTCAAATGTATCCTAGTGCCAAGAAGCGGTCCTGGATTTGGGTAGTCGAATGGCTCTTCCTCAAAATCCTGTGAAACTAGAACAAGACTACTCGGATACTCCGGTTCAAAACAGGTTAGTCCCTTAGTATCTTCATCATCAAACATAAGATAAGATTTTGGAGAAGGAAGATCACATTCATACTCACAAATGATCAAACTTTCCAAAAGCACTTCATCATATTCATCAAAACTGGGTAAAGAATCTGAAAAATCTTTTAGCTCTTCAAGATTGTTTTCAGATTTACCTTTGAGTTCTTCACTAGTGAATATTGATGGTTCGGCTACTGGTGCACATGTGGTTGTGATCTTCTGTTGAATCTTGTTGACATCCTTAAGGATTTTCATCAACTCTTTCTCAAAGTTTTCACCGATATCTTGGACATCAACCCGACGAAAAAGCCGCCTTTGATCAGCTTCATTTCTAGATGGTTTGAACTGCTCTTTGCACCTCCTGTTTGGAATCTTATGTGTTCTTCCTTGGGTTGGCCTTTCCTGCACAGGAACAAACGCATCAAAAATATTCAACAAAATTTGGGATGAAGATTTACAGATAGCTTGTTGTTGAGATTTGTCGTTCCTACTCCTCCTTTGAAGTCCAAATATCTTAATCTGAATATTCTCAACACAAAAGGTTAACAGATAAAAATAATCCTCACACTCTCAAGTGTTTAATCTCCCCCACTCAAGTGTTTCACTCGGAATTTGGATGGTCACTCAAAAGTTTTTTCTCAAAGTTCTAAGAAAGACAATCCAAGTTTCCCAATGGCTCCAAGCAATATGGTTTTTGGAATCTGCTTTAACCTCCTCAAAGGCCGGATTTCTCCTCGGCCAGCAGGGTTTCTCTTCCACCACCAAACCACAATCAAACTTTTCGATTTTTTTTTACTCTTTTCTTTTGATCTTTCTTTTTTTTCTTTATTTTTATATAGTGGATGGTAATGAGCAGCCCAAATTCAAGATAGAAAGTAGAAGAAGTGTTTGAAGAAATTTAAATGCAAGATGAGAAGATACCACTTGATACGTCCTAGATTCGGAATGGATCACTCAAACGGTTCGAAGGATATGAACTCGCCAAGAAGGGAGAACTGATGGATTGAATGGTGACAAAAAGGGTTACGGATGGCCCGATGATACTACCCGAGATTCGTTTGCTGCTTGATGTGAAGCACAAGTCCAGCAAAACGAAGATTTGTTTACGCGAAGATAACCTCACCAAGAAACAGAAATGCTCTAAACAAAGAACAAAGAGAGTAAACTCAAAATAAAAAGAAAATTGATTGATTTATTTCTGTAGAAATATTACATATTTATAGTAGCAAACGCATTTGAAAAGACTTAAAATTTTGTGCAAAAACACACATAGAAAAAGCAAACAAAGACTTGACTAAATTATTGTTTTGACTGAAACTTGGACTACCTCTTGATATAGCCACGACCAGGACTTTGAAAATTAAAGAATATGCTCCTGATATGGGCCAAGACATGTACCTTTGAGGCCTGCTCGAAATCCATCTTTTCCCTTAGCCAATATTTTATCGGTTTCTCCATTTGGCCCAAATAAGTCTGTTTTTGAATATTTTCGAAAACCATCAAGCCCAAAGCTTTCTTGGACATTTGAATCATGAATATTCTCCTTTGGAATGATTGAATTGGTCGTTTATCCATCAGAAATAAGGTTAGCCATTTTCAGTTTCTCAGATGGTTGTACTAGCTCGGAAGATCGAACTAGCTCGCTCAGCTCGTCCAAATGAGTGTCAATCCAGGTCCGCTCGTCTAGGATAGTGTAAGTCCAGCTCATTTGAGTATTCAGCTCATCTAAGATAGTGTAAAATATCTCATCCAGCTCCAAGGCAGTGTTGGTCCAGCTCACCTAAATGTGCACATGTCTGAATTCGCGAGAACTAAAGATCAACTGATTTGTAAATGACATAACTCCCACATCTGAACTCCGTTTGATATGATTCTTATTCAAGGAGCTTCATAATTGAGTTTAGAACATTATCCAAGTGATTTCATGCGTAGAAGCCTCGTGGTTTGGAAGATACGAGTCAAACAATGAACATATATCTTTACTGCTTCTCATGATCAAGCCATGCATGTTTGTTTTTCTCGGTGTTCTATCCAAGGGTGCATCATTTCCTCCCTCTTGATAATGATTTGGCCTCAAATCTATTTTACCTGTATCAAAAGGAAATAAATGAGGCAAAAAGAATCTAAAGAACGTGTAAAATTTAGTCGAAGAAGTTAAATTTGGTTTGTGGATTTCGATCAACCCGTCTAACCAACAAACTAAATCGGGTCGCCCATACTCGGTCAAACCAACCAGTTATGATCCACAATCCATCGCCTACAGCCCTTAGGCCATGGTTCAATCTTTCAGCCCAGCTTACAGCAATGGTCTATCAGTCGGACCTAAGGCTAAGCTCCTTGATCATTATGCAGAAGAAAAGAAGTAAACGATCAAGATAGAGAGAGAGAAGGATGTAACCAGGCCATCCGATCGACCAGACTCATTTGGATTCACCCGAAGGCTAGGGGTTATCGATCCATCCACTCACCTTTGACGTGCGTTCAGGAGTGCCCAAGCGCTTCTCTTTCTCCTTAGGATCCATACTTGGATTGATATTCAAGCAATCATAGTCTAAGTCTACCTCATCTTGACTCTCCGTTCCGCCATTCCTTGCAATCGACAAAGTTTCTCTCTTTGGTTGCCTTTGTTCTCTGGAAGATTTGGGTGATTATTTCTAAGAAAATTGTTGGGGTCAAAAATGATCACAGCAGAATCAATGACTAAAATTAAAAATTGAAAATTATCTCTTTTTCTAGTAAAAATAAAACAATAAATCATCGAATCCAAACTTTTCATCGCCCTACCCTTCTCTTCCTGATCAACAAATCAAGACGTACAATCGAAGGAATAACCGCGTCGCTTCCAAGTCTAGTCAAGTCTAGTCACCCGTGGGCGACTAGACACGCAATATCTAGTTGCCCATGGGCGACTAGACCCATGAAAAAATCTAGTCACCCATGGGCGGCTAGAAACTTGGCAAAGTCTACTCACCCACGGGTGACTATAATCGGAAGCGACTCGGTTGAGAGTCTCAAAAATGTCCAGTCGCCCACGAGCGACTAGAACCTCAACAAAGTCTAGTCGCCCATGGGCGACTAGAAGCATACATATGTCTAGTCGCCCATGGTCGACTAGACCGTATCCTCTTCATCACTGACTTTTTGGATCTTGACTAGGTTGTTTCTTGTTTCATCTCTATTGGAGTTTCTGTTGAAGTTTTACGATAAAAATTGCAAAGACTTGTTTTCTTGTAAAACTCCGAGTCAATCGTATAAAACAATAGCGGTTAACTTAAACACCAATGTTATCTCGACTACATGATTGGTTTATTATTTTGCGGAACCAGCATTGTGTAATCATACGAAAAACGATTTCTCCGAAACAAATCTTAAAATTTGTTTAAATCGCAAAACAGTCCGAAAGGGTTTAAAACGCGATAAGGGCCCAATTAAGGTTTTAGACGAGAATGATCCCAATTACAATGACAGTCTACCGGAGACCTGCAGAAGATAAATGGAAAAGAAGATAGTTCCTAAGTTTCAAGATAATTATGGAGAAATGGAGAATATTTTGAAGATTTCCAAGGCAGGATAAACTTGAATCGGGGGCAGAAAAGGAAAGACGGCCGACTTTTGAGACCTATTTAAGAGAAGCAAGGGAGAGGGACGCACACACACACACAAAATTCTCTGCAACTTAACACTTAGAGCAGTTTAGGCAACTTTTTGTTTTGTTATTGAGCTGCAACTCAATTAGGTTTCAAGTCTTAGGTTCACTACAACAAATATAGGTATTGATAGCAGATTATAATAGCACAATTTTCGTAACTGCTATGGAAAGGTAATTGGAAGCCTGGATAACATACTTATAGCATTTTACTTATGCTATGCCGAAAAATCAGTAAACGGAAATTAAAAACTCACTAATCACCCATTTTTTTACAATTAGCGCCAACACTTAGAAAATAATAAGGGGTTTTCGCGGCCAATTAGCAAAACCAATACTTTTCATAGCATTAGAAAAAAAGCAAAAGGGTTTCTCGTTTTCTCTGTCTTTTCTCCGTCTCCACATCGAGCTCAACGCTCTCTCCACCATCTCCAACTCGATTTCTCATCGCTCACCAACAGTAATCTCTTCGCCCATCCTAACCGAGTCTCCCATTCGATTCAGCCATCATTATCTCCGATTTCAAATCCGAGATTCTAAATTCAAAGTGAGTTCATAGCGTCAATAGATTCAAGTTCTGAAACTAGTTAGGTTTTGGCTGCTCAATGATGTGATTAGTTAGGTTTTGGGTTCATATTTGTTTCCATTAATCGCAGTTTTTTTTCGCAGGTGTGGGTTCTTGTCTTCACAATCTTGCATCTTCTATATTCTGTGAAGGTTAGACACATCTATTTACTTATTATCATTTTGCAATCCTTTGTAGACTTGTGTAGACATTGCGTTTGTTGTTTGCGGTTTACACTTTGAAATGTAATTTCTTGTCATTGCTGCTTGAACCATGTACGCTTGTTTGAACTGTGGCAAGGGTCTTAAAAATGTTGGACAAGTCATAGGTCCATTTATGTAGGTATGTACATTTGTTTAAGTGTTCAGGTTTTGCATTTCAACAATTCTTGTCATAACTTCTTTATTTTTTGTATTTACATGAACTTAAGAGTTGATTATGCATATGAGAGAGGTGCGCGGGGTTTTGTCAATGCTGTTACTGCTAAGTTAGGAGTTAATGGGAAGATTGTATGTCCATGCGCCCGATGCCGTAATCTAGATCCCCATACAAGTGAGGAGGTTGTCTCTCATTTGGTTATAAATGGAATGGATGATGCTTACAAGGTACGCTCGGATTGGTTTCACCATGGAGATGGTAACTTTGTTGATGTAGTGAAAGTTAATGATAGATTCTGGAATGCTGAGATCCTTAGTTTATATGAAGCCGCAAACTTCTTAGATGAAGATTTAGCCATTCGGGGGTCACAGTTACGTGAGTCAGTTGAGGGTGAGGACAGGAAAGAAGATGAGTTTTTAGCAAAACTTGCAGAGGCTGAAACCCCCTTGTATCCAACGTGTGCGAGTCATAACAAGATATCAACTGTAGTTTCATTGTTTAGGATTAAGTCTCAGAATGGGTGGTCATACAAGAGCTTTGATGACTTACTGCAAACATTGCCAAACATGTTACCTGAAGACAATGTGCTGCACACATCAACTTATGATGTCAAGAAGTTTTTAAAATCTTTTGATATGTGATATCAAAAAATTCATGCTTGTGTGAACGACTATTGCTTATTTAGAAAGAAGCTGAAGATGGCTGAGAGTTGCCAAAAATGCAAGGCGTCTAGATGGAAGACCAACATGCATACTGGTGAAATCAAGAAGGGTGTTCCACAGAAGGTTTTGAGATAATTTCCATTAATACCTCGTCTGAAAAGGATGTTCAGATCGGAGCAACTTGCAATGGATTTACGATGGCATTTCAAAAACAAGAGCACATATGGGAAACTGCGCCATCCAGTAGACTCTGTTACTTGGCAGTCTATGAATGACAAGTATCCGTCGTTCGCAGCGGAGGAGAAGAACTTGCGACTTGGGCCTTCAACAGATGGTTTTAATCCCTTCAGTATGATGAACAGCCGATACAATTGTTGGCCTGTGTTACTGGTGAATTACAGCATGGCTCGTGACCTATGTATGAAGGAGGAGAACATCATACTCAGTTTGCTGATTCCTGGACCGCATCAACTGGGTAATAGTATAGATGTATATTTAGAACCCCTGATAGAAGATTTAAATCATCTGTGGTGCATAGGCGAGTTAACATACGATGTAGTTAGTACGACAACCTTTACGCTTAAGGCAATGCTTTTTTGGATTATTAGTGATTTCCCGGCATATGGGAATCTTGCTGGTTGTAAAGTGAAGGGTAAAATGGGTTGTTCTATATGCGGGAAGCACACAGATACTTTGTGGCTGTGTAATAGTAGGAAATTTGTATTCATGGGCCACCGGAGAAGTTTGCCTCCCTTACATAGTTTCAGAGGAAAGAAGAGTTGGTTTGATGGGAAAAATGATCATGGGACAAAGGGAAGGATACTCACGGGTAGAAATGTCTCATTTGCGCTGAGAAATTACAAGAATGTTTTTGGTAAAGAAAACAGTTTGGGAAAAAGAGAGCTGCTCGAGTTGACATACCATCTGATAACGAGGAGGAACTAAGTGAATCTGATGAAGATGAAGATATAGGAGATAAAGACGAAGAGGAATTGTCTAGATGGAAGATACGTTCGATTTTTTGTCATTGCCTTATTTGGAGGTATGTGTAAAATTTCGATTTACTAGACGTTATAGAATTAAACATTTAGAAATCAATCAATCCACATGTCAAAGCAAATAAAGAAATCAATCAGAACAAGTGTTATAGAATTAAACATTTAGTAAATCGAAATTTTACACATACCTCCCAATAAGGCAATGAGAAAAAAATTGAACGTTTCTTCCATCTAGACATTTCCACTTCGTCTTTATCTCCTATACCTTCATCTTCATCAGATTCACTTAGTTCCTCCTCGTTATCAGATGATATGTCAACTCGAGCAGCTCTCTTTTCCCAGGCTGTTTTCTATTACCAAAAAACATTCTTGTAATTTCTCAGCACAAATGAGACATTCCTACCCGTGAGTATCCTTCCCTTTGTCTCATGTTCAGTTTTCCCATCAAACCAAGTCTTCTTTCCTCTGAAACTATCTAAGGGAGGCAAACTTTTCCGGTGGCCCATGAATACAAATTTCCTACTATTACACAACCACAAAGTATCTGTGTGCTTCCTGCATATAGGACAACCCATTTTACCCTTCACTTTACAACCAGCAAGATTCCCATATGCCGGGAAATCACTAATAGTCCAAAGAAGCATTGCCTTAAGCATAAAGGTTGTGTTATTAACTGCATCGTATGTTAACTCGCCTATGTACCACAGATGATTTAAATCTTCTATCAGAAGTTCTAAGTATACATCTATACTAGTACCCAGTTGATGCGGTCCTGGAATCAGCAGACTGAGCATGATGTTCTCCTCCTTCATACATAGGTCAGGAGCCATGTTGTAATTCACCAGTAACACAGGCCAACAACTGTATCGGCTGTTCTTTATACTGAAGGGATTAAACTCATCTGTTGAAAGCCCAAGTCGCAAGTTCCTCTACTCCGTTGCGAACGATGGATACTTGTTATTCATAGACTGCCAAGTAACAGAGTCTACTGGATGGCGCAGTTTCCCATCTGTGCTCTTGTTATTGAAATGCAATCATAAATCCTGTTCGGCATAATCTAGACGTTATGCATGTGGAGAGGAATGTGGCTGCAAGCTTAATTGCCACATTGTTACATTGTGGCAATTCGAAGGATGGTCTAAAGGCTAGAAAGGATCTTGAAAGTCTTGGTATAAGAAATGATTTGCATCCAAAAGCTCAGGGTAAAAGGACATTACTCCCAGCAGCTCCATGGTCTTTGTCAAAGTCAGAGAAACACACATTCTGTAAGCGGCTGTTTGATTTTAAAGGTCCTGATGGATATTGTGCTAATATATCTAGTTGTATATCATTAGAGGAGTGTAAGGTGATGGGACTCAGATCTCATGATTACCACGTCCTAATGCAGCAACTGCTGCCAGTAGCAATTAGGGGCTTACTACCTAAGGGTCCTAGGGTAGCCATTTTCCGCTTATGCGGTTTCTTCAACCTTCTATGCCAATGAGTAATTGATATGGAACAACTTCAGCTAATGGAAACTGAAATTGTGGAGACTCTATGCATTTTTGAAAGATTTT
This sequence comes from Moricandia arvensis, assembly GCA_905132765.1. Taxonomy (NCBI): domain Eukaryota; kingdom Viridiplantae; phylum Streptophyta; class Magnoliopsida; order Brassicales; family Brassicaceae; genus Moricandia; species Moricandia arvensis. The sequence continues at coordinate 62,565 of CAJHQP010001202.1, read as the reverse complement.
GGGCACCTAGTTTCTTCGACATCATGGTTCACTTGTGTGTGCATCTAGGCAGAGAAGCTCGACTTGGTGGTCCTGTCCATTTTCGATGGATGTATCCATTTGAAAGGTATGTTTTCTTGTGAAAAAATATTTCTTTATATTCCAAATGGACTTACTATTCAAATTTATGTTCATTTAAAACAGGTACATGAAAGTATTGAAGGACTATGTAAGAAACACAGCAAGACCAGAGGGGTGTATAGCTGAGTCTTATCTTGCAGAAGAGTGCATGAAGTTCTGCTCGGCTTTCTTGAAGACTACAACATATGTAGGACAGAAACACTGAGTACGAGAGCCATTCCATCCTTGACGGACGTCCTATATCAGCTGGCCGCTCATTCCAATTTTCTGATACAGAGTTGAAAATAGCTCATCTTGCTGTAATACAAAACACGGCTATGGTGGATCCATATGTTATGTAAGTTTCTCTTAGTACTTAGAATAGTATTCATTGAAACTTATATAAGATTCCAGTTTTGAGGTTTTTTTTCATATGCAAGTGCTCATTTACAACATCTACAAGACTCAAATAGTAGATGTCAATGGGATGCAACTTATTTATGGCGTATGCACACTGAAAAATTCGCAGTGTGGCTAAAGCAACAGGTCTCTTAGTACTGTATATGTTTTTATTGGATTTTATACCCATGTAGTGTAGCTGACAATTTTTTATTTTAATAAATTGTAGATACCTATTGATTCAGTTGATGAGGAAGCGACACTGAAGTGGCTGGCTTATGATCCTCATAGTATAGCCAGATCTTACACATGCTACATTGTGAATGGTTTACGTATTCATACGAATGCGGTGCATAGGCTAAGTCAGAATAGTGGGGTTTACTATGAGGCAACAGCAATGTGTAGATCAAGTGCAAGGGACACAGCGCAGGTGGTAGATGTTGTATCCTACTATGGGAGAGTAGTTGATATTATACTACTAGATTACAATGCCTTCTACGTCCCAATATTCAGGTGTGAATGGGCAGTTAAAGGTAACGGTGTGAAGGTAGAGGATGGCTTTACGCTGGTTAATTTTTATCACAGCCACATATCCTTTGCAAAGGATCCATTCATTTTAGCATCTCAAGCGAGACGGATATTTTACTCAAGGGAAAATGATGAATCGAGTTGGTATGTAGTAATGAAGGGTCCAAGTAGAAGATACAGTGATGAGAAAGTCGAAGACCTACATGCAGATGTAGGTCCATTCCCTTTGGATATGGATATGAGTCTAGAAGACATATCAGATGAGGCTGATGATGTCAGAGATGATAGTGAAGGAATATATGTTTGATTTCGTTGATTAACTATTCTTGGGTTTTCATTACATTCTTTGGTTGATTACCTATTATGGAATATATGTTTCATTGCATTGATTAACTTTTTAGGATTCATGTTTGAGTTGGTTTGACTATGAGTTAATTGTTGACTTTCCCTTGAGTGTTATTGTAGGATTGTCATGGCCGGTAAAGGGAGAAAGCAATCAAAGAAAAGGAAGACCCAAGTACGAGATGATGACCTTGTCTTCATCGGCACCCGCTACCATGGGATTGAGGAATCACAGCCTCTATTCAAACACAACCCGACACAGCCACAGCTTGATGAGTCACAAGGTGCCAATGATGGTGGAGAAGAACTCAACCAAGATGCCGAAGGTGCTACGGCTGGTGGAGAAAAACCCAACAAAGAGGCCGAAGGTGCTACGGCTGGTGGAGAATAACCCAACAACGAGGCCGAAGGTGCAAAGGATCGTGATGAGGATACTAATATGGTACAGCCCCAAACTAAGAAACACAGAGGACCAACGAACATGAAAGATATTGCGAGAGATCCTAATGCACGAATAAAAGTGGAGTTCACCGAGTTTGGAGAACCTTGTGGAGAAGGATCAGTTAATCTGTCTTCATACTTAGGTCCCTTGGTAAGGGAACATGTTCCTGTCATCATAGATAATTGGAGAAAAATTGGTGAGGAGCGAAAGACTGTTCTGTGGAAATCTGTTAAGGTATTTGTATTCATTCACATTGTAAATTATGATGGTCTTAGTACTCTTAATTTTTTCTTTTTATTGTAGTTACGGTTCGAACTGGATGGAGAGTTCGAGAAAGCGGCAGTAATGAAACAGATGGGATGATCACACTTTAATAAGCTGATAACCACGCAGAGCGATTGAAGTTGCGTCCATACAATATTTCAGTGGCAGAGTGGTGGAAGTTTGTGAAAGAGAAGACTAGTAAAGAGTTCAAGGTATGAAATTGTACTTACTTTTATTTTTCATATTCAGCACTGTAACACTTCTATATAGGCTGTTAGCTCCACCAGCTCCTGCTAAGATTTAAAAAACATTTTCACAACCTCCTTCAAGCTCTCAGAAGCTAAGTCTAAGTGTATTAGTAGGTACTGATCGTATACATGATAAAGTTGCTAATGCTTACATATTACTTACACTACTCGACATCGATCTCCTATACAGATTGTGAAGGAGGGTCAGAAGTGCAAACTGTTGGACATTACCGGTCAAAAAGTAGCTGTAGCAGAAGGACGCTCTTCGAACAATCCTGAACAGTTAGTCCATTTCGTTCCGTTGGGAAATAATGCAGTTCCTGTGTGGGTTGATGTAGTCAAGGTTAATGATGCCAATGTTTGGAGGCCAATGTCTGCAATTGACTGTATGGGGGATGCTATCGGTACCACTGTAACATGGCATGAAGATAAAGTTGTCATCGTTTGAGGTGGAATAAGAACTGTATGGTCTTCTACTTTTATTGCTTTTGTATTGAACCTATGGTACTTGTTTCAAATGAGACTTGTGTTTTTCTTTAAAACTTAATTATGACATTGTATTACTATTATGGAGAAATGAAAACTGCAGACTTTGTTATTTCTTTATTAGAATTTGGTGTAACATATGTGATTAATTTATTGTATGAAATAGTGTCCAAAATAGAAGCTACAATTCATATATATATAACTCAAAACCATATCACCAAATATCATCTATGTAGAGCTACTACAACGTAATTTATGGCTACATAATATAGCTATTTTACAAATATACATAGCAACCAAAAAATGCTATTATACAATTTTATATAACACGAATTAGTTGTTATTAATAAGTTTAATACATCATAAGAGAACAGCTGTTATATAATTTCCTACAACACAACTAATGTGTAATAAATGGCATTAATACAGCATAAGCGTAACGCTATTATAGGCCACTCTACGATAGCGTCATTGTAAAACGCTATCATATATAGGTACTCTATTGTAGCGTCAGTTATAATAGCATTTATAAAACATCTATGAATACCATATAATAGCGTTAAACGTATGCTATGAAAAGCCATATTTGTTGTAGTGGTTGTTAGAACTAGGGAATTCACCGACAGCTCTTGCTGCCAAGGATTTTACCTGTTGTAAACATTCATACGCATATTCGAAATAAGATCTCTATTGCTCTGTTATTCATCTCGATTTATTTTGTTTCCTTAGTTTTTTCATAACTTGACTACTTGTCGTTAGGCTCAGAAATCCGGAACCTCAGGGAAAGTTAGGGTTTATTAGCTTTCCTCCGATTATGGAAATCCACTGTGTGAATTTTGGTTCCCATATTTTGGCGCTAGAAGGAGGGGGGGGGTTACAGATCAATCTAACTCGCAGCCGCAAATCGCTTTGTAAATTATGTCTACAGACGTTCATGACAATTAATCACCTCGTAATGGCAACACCGTCGACGACGACGTTGAAAGCACTCCAGCAGAGAACGTGTCTGCAGTTAACGAAAATGCAAACACCACAGCGTTCGAGGAGTTTGAAAATATGTTTTCATATCTAGAAAAGATGTCGGCCGAACAAGACAAGCTCACGAGTTCTCTTGCTAAACAGGTTGAAACCCTAAAAGCAAGAACCAGGGGCGTTCTTGCGTGCGGAACTACTATAATCCGCAGAAGAATACTCTAGTTCACGACTCCGCACGACATGCCTACTAACACGCAAAACATTTCGTCTGATCAAAATCCAGACAAAGCAAGCCCTGACATAACTCGGCCAAACGAGGAAAATACCCAACATCTCGAGCAAAAAAATGGGAGTTGATGATGTTCAACGGGTCAACTTAGAAACCAGCAATCGTTCCGACCCTTCGAATGAGGACGGTGACGTGCATCGAAGGAAAACAAGAAGCCGCTCGACTCAGGAGAACTCTCCATTCGATATACCCATGACTGAAGAATAAAATGTGTTTTGGTAGAGCAGGAAAATTTAGCCAAAGAGCAGGCTCGAATCACTCGCAGCAAACACCAAAAACTTGTTAAACTGCTTGCAGTGACCCCAGTTAGATCCGCGATCTCCGCGATTTTATTCGCAAAAACGGTTGGAGAGGCAAAAGCGGCGAAGTCTCGAATTCACCACGCCACCAGCGCCACACCTGAGATAGACAAAACCCTCGAGAAAGCTTGGAAAACTCAATTCACTTCTGGTATCAAAATCCATGTATCCGATGGAACAAGCGACCCAAAAGCGAATCTGCAGACCTTCCAGGTCGTGATGGGTAGGGCAAAACTCAGGGACCGCGAAAAAGACGCCGGCTATTGTCTCCTCTTCGTCGAACATCTCCAGGGAGCAGCACTCGTGTGGCTTTCTCGCTTTAAGAGGAACTCCATCGGAAGCTTTCGCTAACTCTCTTCGGAATTCCTCAAGCAATATTCAATGTTCATGACTAGGGAAACCTCCGATGTCGACCGTCAAAGCTTGTCGTAAAAGGAAGACGAACCTCTCCGTGATTACATGTACCGGTTTAAAATTGTCATGTCTAGAGTTAGCGGAATCAGCGATAAGGAGGCTATCAACGCGCTCAGAAAGACTATCTGGTACAAGTCCAAATTCAGGAAGTAGATAACTCTTGAAAATCCGCATACGATCCATGATTCTCTTCATAAAGCAACGAACTATATCAAAATCGAAGAAGAGATTATAATCCACTCGTGTTGGGAAGTCGATTGTCGTGGGAATTTGAAGAGTCGGATGGGAAATGGGCATTTAGAAAAGGTCCATACCCATTTAAGTCGGAAGTCGAAAGCTCACTAAGAAGGATAAGGCGGTTAAGGCCCAATTAGACCTTTGTAGACCTAGTTATGACGACTAGGGAACTGCATCTCTCCCCTTCTCATAAATAGTCACCCCCTCTCGTTCTCTCCATTCTTCTCCGCGAGCACAAGTATTCTTTGTCTCCCTTCTCTCTACTTTCTCTCTCTAGTCCCTTGTTGTAGAATATATAGAGTTTTGTTGGTAAATGAAATGCCTCCGAGGAGACAGTTTTCTCTAGAAGAAAAAGGGAAAACAGTAGCTCCAGCGCCGAGCCCCGCCAGAGACAAAACCACCAACGAACCTCTTGAGGATTTCGATCTGGTTCATTGGAAAGCGCTGATGGATACGGACAGGCTCAGTCTACCGCAAAGACTTCTGGTTATCGATGCGAAGAGGTAATTCATAGGAGAAGATGGTGGTAACTTGGCGGTGGACGTATCTGACGACGTACATCCCCAGCCCGTTTGCCGAAGCCACCCAAAAATGGCTCCCCCTCGTCCCGACTCGTTTCCATGATCATGGCGTCTTTAGGCAACTTTTGGTCGTTTTCGGTTATCGATTCTTCTTAATTCTCTTGAATTCAGTGTCTCGTGCAGGTGATTGGGACTTTAGTCTCCCTTTTCGACCGCGAACCGGTAAAAAGAGGTCTTCACTCTTAACGAAGGCGGAGCAGCGGGAGATAACGAGAGCTTTAAAGATGAAAGACCTATCGGATCTTTCTGCCGCTATTGAAGACTGGATCACAGGTTCTTCTTCTGCGGCCGGGCTAATGAACATGTTGGACCGGTTTGGCCTCGACGGGACCGAAGAATTCCAAGGTAAGAGCTAACCCTGAAGTGGTGGACACTGCGATTCTGCGTGCTGACTCGGAGGCGAGTAGACCTTCCCCGAGTAGCAGGAAGAGGTCACGAGTTGACCCGCCTGTCAATAATGACCATCGGGACGAGCATGAGACGGTTGAGGAAGTTCAGTCGGAGGAGTCCGAAGAAGAAAAAGAAGAAGAAGAAGTCAGCTGAGAAACAGCCAGTTCTCAACAGGAGAGGGGTTGACGAGAGAGGAATTCCTCACTTGCTGGATGACCCATTAGAGAGCTTGGGTCTGGAGGAGACCGTCGAAGGAGGTTCGAATAGAGAAACAGTGGCCGCTTCAAGCGATAAAACGCAGCCTGGTCCCTTGACCGCACAACAGGAAATTCCCGACAAAATAGTGGGCAAGAAGAAGAAGACGAAGAAGAAGAAAACTGACTCAGGATCCGGAATGCAGGCTGTTGGAGGATCTGATCACCGATATCAACAAGTCGACATGTCGGGCCAACTTCCCGTGAATGGTGAGCCTACGCTTGTGGAGGATTGTGGGGCCCTGCGGGTTCCACGGGAGAAGGCGATAACTCGGCGGCTGAGGACTCCATTCCCTGACCGCATCCATTTCTCGTACGAAGCTAACACTCTGCTTATTTGCAACGGTCCTGAGTGTGCAAGTCTGGTTCGTCAGATAAAAGGTGGACCAAGTGGTTTGCCGGATGTCGACAAGCTGTGGTTTAAGGAGGCCTATGTTGATGCAGCCCGCAGCAAACTGATGGTAAGCATTTTCGTCGTTGCCTCTGGGGTTTTTGCCCAATTTCAACTTATAACGTATTGATTCTGTTTTTTTAATTGCGTAGGCTGATGGCAGCATTAACTACTTGGTGGATAAGTACGACACCGCGCTTATGGTAACCCGCCCGCCTAGGGAAGGCCGAGAGGAGAGTTAAGGCTGGGAAAGCGTGCACTGTCGCGTTGAGAGAAGAAATGAACATCTTTTTCGAACAAATGGCTCGCGACAGGGATGAGGCCATTAGCCGGAGCAAGGCCCAAGTGATGAGGGCCAAAGATAACGAAACTAAATTGGGTATTGTTAAAGCCACGATGGAGGAGCGTCAGAGGGATAAGACGGCCTTAGGTTTGGAGAGGCTGACCTCGAGCAAGAGAAGGCCGATACTGGTGAGACACACGCAAGGGAGGTTGCTCGCCTCAGGGAATCTTGAAGTTTCAAAGTTACGCATGACCGAGTAAGGGTGCAAACCGCCATGATCGCCAAGGCCAATCGTCGATTAAGTCGCATCCGTGAGCAAGAGGCTCGTTGCAATCCTTTCGACGAAGAAAGATTCGATTACAGCCAAGCTTTTGGTACGAGAAAATGCCTTCAACTGCTCAAATCAAAGGAGAAGAGCATCCCGCAGGGGAGGATTGACTTTTTTCCGGCCAAGTAGGACAAGTGGAAAGGAAAGTTCGTTCATCTGGACGTCGGGCCTCTCAATCAGGCTGGCCTCTCTTTGTCTCTACTGATTCAGTCGTCTAAGTTACTCAACAAGAATCTTCTCGTCGGGCTCAACCCATACGGGTCAAATACAAACCTGATCGACCCCGAGACGGCTATCACTCTCCAGACTCCAAGCCACTCCCTCGGAGAGCGTTTTGGCAGAGGTGTCGTGATCAATGGGTTGGTGGTAGCACATGCACAACTGGGAAATACAGGGAAGAAGCAGTAGACTTCTCGGACGGTTGGATCGGCGAAGACGACGAGTTCTCAGGCCTGGGGGACTCCAGCAAAGGGGCGTGTGGGCCGCTGGGCAGAGACAAGGCCAGGGCTATGGGGTTGAATCAGAAGAGCATCAAAGCACGGATCTGAAAGCCATATCAAATAACGCGTCCAAAGTTCCTTTCGAGCAAGGGGTCCTGGCTAGAGGTGGCGATTTAACTGGAACTGGAAACTAACTTTCCCTCCCTTGTTGTCTTTCATTTTTTTTTGGGGGGGGGGTTGTGCGAACAAAATGTTTCCAGGTCCTTTGAGGCCTTTTGTATGCCATCAAATGTTCTTGTTTCAATGAAGACGATTGTATTGATTTGACGATTTGTAGTAAGCCATTTAGGGACTTAGAGATTATCAATAATTTGTTTCTGCTGGCTCGAAATAACTTAGATCATTGAAGTGCCTTAGTATTTTTTATCGATAGTTCAGTAAGTCATCGAAACTTAGAATTTTCTTGAACCTCTATTTTACTCAAAAGTAACTTACCTAGTCGTTTGTCGACGAGAATTATCAGAAATATTTGAAGTAATTCGTTTAGTCGATAGGGATTATTACATTTTGGATGTTCCGGTAAGTCACGACTGGAGCATAGAAATTTTTTGGAACCGCGGCGTTTCTCGAAGTAGTCCGTTTAGTCGTTTTGTCGACAAGGATTATCGATTCGCTCGTGTCAGGCAATAACGGTTTTCTTTCTGCAATAATGTAACATTACATAGTTCGGTCAGCCAAACCGCCATGAAAATTATTAAAGAAAAAGGAAAATAACTGACTCGGCTAGCTGTAAGTCGAGCTAAGGGTGCAAAGCGCCATGATCTCCAAGGCCAATCATCGATTAAGTCGTATCCGTGAGCGAGAGGCTTGTTGCGATCCTTACGACGAAGAAAGATTCTATTACAGCTAAGCTTTTGGTAAAAGAAAATGCCTTCAACTGCTCAAATCGAAGGGGGAGAGCATCCCGCAGGAGAGGATTGACTTCTTTCTGGCCAAGGAGGACAAGTGGAAAGCAAAGTCCGTTCATCTGGACGTCGGGCCTCTCACTCAGGCTGGCCTCTCTTTGTCTCTACTGATTCAGTCGTCTAAGATACTCAACAAGGATCTTCTCGCCGGGCTCAACCCATACGGGTCAAATACGAACCTGATCGACCCCGAGACGGCTATCACTCTCCAGACTCCAAGCCACTCCCTCGGAGAGCGTTCTGGCAGAGGTGTGGTGATCAATGGGTTGGTGGTAGCACAGGCACAACTGGGAAATACAGGGAAGAAGCGGTAGACTTCTCGGACGGTTGGAGCGGCGAAGACGACGAGTTCTCAGGCCTGGGGGATTCCAGCAAAGGGGCAGGTGGGCCGCTGGACAGAGACAAGGCCAGGCCTATGGGGGTGAATCAGAAGAGCATCAAAGCGCGGATCTGCAAGCCATGTCGACGAACGCGTCCGAAGTTCCTCTCGAGCAAGGGGTCCTGGCTAGAGGCGGCGATTTAACTGGAACTGGGAACTAACTTTCACTCCCTGGTTGTCTTTTATTTTCTTGGGGGGGGGGGGTTGTCCGAACAAAATGTTTCCAGGTCCTTTGAGGCCTTTTGTATGCCATCAGATGTTCTTGTTTCATTGAAGGCGATTGTATTGATTTGATGATTCGCAGTAAGCCGTTTAGGGACTTAGAGATTATCAATAATTTGTTTCTGCTGGCTCGAAATAACTTAGGTAATTGAAGTGCCTTAGTATTTTTTATCGATAGTTCAGTAAGTCATCGAAACTTAGAATTTTCTTGAACCTCTATTTTATTCAAAAAGTAACCTACCTAGTCGTTTGTCGACGAGAATTATCAGAAATATTTGAAGTAATTCGTTTAGTCGATAGGGATTATTACATTTTGGATGTTCCGATAAGTCACAACTGGAGCATAGAAATTTTTTGGAACCGCGGCGTTTCTCGAAGTAGTCCGTTAGTCGTTTTGCCGACAAGGATTATCGATTCGCTCGTGTCAGGCAATAACGGTTTTCTTTCTGCAATAATGTAACATTACATAGTTCGGTCAGCCAAACCGCCATGAAAATTATTAAAGAAAAAGGAAAATAACTGACTCGGCTAGCTGTAAGTCGAGCTAAGGGTGCAAAGCGCCATGATCGCCAAGGCCAATCATCGATTAAGTCGCATCCGTGAGCGAGAGGCTTGTTGCGATCCTTACGATGAAGAAAGATTCTATTACAGCTAAGCTTTCGGTAAAAGAAAATGCCTTCAACTGCTCAAATCGAAGGGGGAGAGCATCCCGCAGGAGAGGAATGACTTCTTTCTGGCCAAGGAGGACAAGTGGAAAGCAAAGGCCGTTCATCTGGACGTCGGGCCTCTCACTCAGGCTGGCCTCTCTTTGTCTCTACTGATTCAGTCGTCTAAGTTACTCAACAAGGATCTTCTCGCCGGGCTCAACCCATACGGGTCAAATACAAACCTGATCAACCCCGAGACGGCTATCACTCTCCAGACTCCAAGCCACTCCCTCGGAGAGCGTTCTGGCGGAGGTGTGGTGATCAATGGGTTGGTGGTAGCACATGCACAACTGGGAAATACAAGGAAGAAGCGGTAGACTTCTCGGACGGTTAGAGCGGCGAAGACGACGAGTTCTCAGGCATGGGGGATTCCAGAAAAGGGGCGGGTGGGCCACTGGACAGAGACAAGGCCAGGCCTATGGGGGTGAATCAGAAGAGCATCAAAGCGCGGATCTGCAAGCCCTGTCGATGAACGCGTCCGAAGTTCCTCTCGAGCAAGGGGTCCTGGCTAGAGGCGGCGATTTAACTGGAACTGGGAACGAACTTTCACTCCATTGTTGTCTTTCATTTTTTTTGGGGGGGGGGGGTTGTACGAACAAAATGTTTCCAGGTCCTTTGAGGCCTTTTGTATGCCATCAGATGTTCTTGTTTCAATGAAGGCGATTGTATTGATTTGATGATTCGCAGTAAGCCGTTTAGGGACTTAGAGATTATCAATAATTTGTTTCTGCTGGCTCGAAATAACTTAGGTCATTGAAGTGCCTTAGTATTTTTTATCGATAGTTCAGTAAGTCATCGAAACTTAGAATTTTCTTGAACCTCTATTTTATTCAAAAGTAACCTACCTAGTCGTTTGTCGACGAGAATTATCAGAAATATTTGAAGTAATTCGTTTAGTCGATAGGGATTATTACATTTTGGATGTTCCGGTAAGTCGCGACTGGAGCATTGAAATTTTTCGGAACCGCGGCGTTTCTCGAGGTAGTCCGTTTAGTCGTTTTGTCGACAAGGATTATCGATTCGCTCGTGTCAGGCAATAACGGTTTTCTTTCTGCAACAATGTAACATTACATAGTTCGGTCAGCCAAACCACCATGAAAATTATTAAAGAAAAAGGAAAATAACTGACTCGGCTAGCTGTAAGTCGAGCTAGCCAGACCCCTCGAATACGTGTCTGATCAGGACATATCCGTTTGTCGGGCATGAGTACTGGTACGAGATCCGAAGCTTAGCATATCGCGCATCGCTTGGCCGTTAATATCACGTAGTTCTCGGGAGGCAGAACGTTGTGGCGAGTAAAGGATTCCGACGAAATGCCTTTACTCTTTGTCGATCTGTCTCGTTCTGTTGGGATCCTTATCTGGGGCGGTTTTAGATCATAGCTGGCCCGATGAAAGGCTGCCTACGTACCCTGGAGAGGGATCAAGCGATTTGTAGTTTGTTTAAATCGAGTAGAAGTGACTCAAATAGTGCATCTACTCGGCTAGTAAAAGTGGCTTGGTGGGCGCATTTACTCGGCTCTTTTTTACATCGAGTAAAAGTGACTGTGGGTCAATTACTCTGTTTTGTTTTGACGATTTCCCTTAGCCGTAATAACGCTTGAGATGCATGGATTTCCATGTCCGTGGTACGGCTTCGCCGGTGGATGTTTGTAGTCACTAAACTCCGGGTTTGATTACTTGAGTAATTTTGTACGGACCTTCCCAATTGGCCCCGATCTTGCCGACTTTCCACTCTTTCGTGTTTTCAAAGAATTTGCGCAGAACTAACTCGCCACGTTGTAGTAGCTCTCAATCTGGTTTTGGTAGTTCTGGATATGCAGCAGAGCTTGGTCAGGTTTTTCCTCGATCACGTCCTGTGCATCGAGCAGCATATCGCGATTCAGGTCAACGTGCTTTGGCATTTTGGATTGCGTAAGCTAGTTACTCCGTAAGCTAGTGAAAACGGCGTACACTTAGTTGCTCCTCTTGGAGTCGTTCGGTGCGACCATAACACTCCGTGCAGTTCATCAGCCCATCGGCCCTTCCTCAAGTCGAGATGCTTTTTTATGCCGTCGATGATTGTCTTTTTAGTCGCTTTGTCTTGGCCATTGCTCTGAGGGTAGCGCGGAGTGGAAGTGTTTAGACGAATTTTCCACCTGTCGCAGAATTCGCGGAACTTACTCAAAATGAATTGGGATCCGTTATCGGTGACGATCTCGTAGGGAAGTCCATGGCGGCATATAATGTTTTTTCCAAAAGAATCCCTGGACTTCGGACTCTGTGACCGTTACAAAGGAATCTGTTTCGGCCCATTTTGTGAAATAGTTGGTTAGGACGAGGACATAGCGTCTTTGTCGCGAGTTTGGCATTGGTCCGATTATGTCCGTAGCCCATTGCATGAACGGGTACGGTGCCGACATAGTGCGCAATGTTTCAGTAGAGAAGTGTATTGTTGGTGAATGTCGTTGGCGCATATTGCAGCTTCGGGCATAAGTTTTGCAGTCGATGTTCATCGTAGGCCAGAAGAAACCGAGGTTTTTGTTTTTTAAGTCTAGAGCTCGTCATCTTGGGTGATTGCCGGCAGCGACCTCGTGCGCCTCGGCCATGACAAGTCTGGTGTCTTCCCGGTTGATGCACTTAAGTAGGACTTTGTTCGCGGTTTATCGATGAAGATCGTGGTCGTGAAGACATAATGAGAGCTCCGGGCCTTTAGTCGTCGTGCTGCCCATTTCTTGGTCGGTAGTTTGTCGTTGGCGAGGTAATCGATCAACTCAGCGCGCAAATCTTGGACGGGTGGTTTGTCATGTTTGCAGTCCACGTCCATCGAACCATTTACTGAAGCTTTGATGCTCGGTTTGTCGATTTGATGGATGGGGATCGTTCACTTGATTTGATTACTTAGTTTTCTCCTAAGCGCGGCTAAGGCGTCAGCGCACACATTTTCCCCAGGAGGAACTTTCACGTGTTCGAAGAACTCGAAATCCTTGGTGAGATTTTGTAAGAGCTTGAGATACGCATCCATTCTCTCGTTCCGGGAATCTTAATCACCTCTAAACTGACTGGTGACTAGTTGTGAATCGGAGTAAGCACTAAGTCGCTTTGCTCTGGCTGATTTGGCTAGACGAAGACCTGCGATAAGTGACACATATTCCGCTTCGTTGTTGGATGCGGTGAAACCAAAACTGAATGAATGTCGAATCAGTTTGCAGGTTGGTGATTGTAGCTGAACGCCAGCCCCCGATCCTTTACTCGTAGAGAATCCATCCAAATGCAGGATCTAGTTCGGGCTCGGCAGAACGAAGTCTTGTTCAAGCTCTAAGGCAAGCTCTATCAGGAAATCGGCCAAGACTTGGGATTTTTCCGGCGTATGTTTCTTGTAGGTTATATCGTGCTCGCTGAGTTCGATAGCCCATTTGGAGAGCCTCCCTGATTGGTTTGTGTTCTGCATGATCGTCCGTAGAGGCTGGGTAGTCAGGACCTCGATGGATGGGACTGTTAGTAAGGTCTTAATTTTCTCAGAAGTAACGACCGCGAGGACCATTTTCTCGAGTAAAATATGGGCTTTTGCTCTCCTTGGTCTTCCTTAATAAGGACGTTGATGATGGCGGTTGAAGAGACTGTGATGTATAGAGACATGATATCTCCATTCTCTGGTTTTGAGAGGACGGGAGGTCTCGTGAGGAAAAGCTTGAGTCGAGTGAAGGCTTCTTCGCACTTTTTGTCCCAAATGAACCTTTTGTTCCCACGTAGCAAGTCGTAGAATGGTAGGTATTTATCGGTAGACTGAGAGATAAATTGATTTAATGCGGCGATTCGACCTTTTAAGCGCTGCACTTCCCGACTGTTTTTCGGGCTCGTGAGGTCGAGTATTGCCGATATTATCTTGAGATTGGCTTCGATCCCTCGCTGTGTCACGATGCAGCCGAGAAACTCACCCGACGTGACACCGAAGGTGCATTTGGCTGGATTAAGTTGCACGTTGTACTCGTTGAGCGTTTTGAAGCAGTCCTACAAGTGATTCAGGTGGTCGGCGGCATGAAGCGACTTGACGAGCATGTCATCGATATAAACCTCCATCGTCGTCCACATTTTGTAGGCGAACGTCCATTTCAAAACCCTTTGATATGTTGTGTCGGCGTTCTTGAGACCGAAGGGCATCACTTTATAGCAATAGGTTCCTCGGTCTGTAATGAATGGCATCTTCTTGTGGTCATCGGGGTGCATGGCGATCTGATTATAGCCTGAGAAGGCATCCATGAATGTTAGAAATTCAATACCGTGGTATACTCGACATGTCGGTCGATGTGTGGAAGCGGGAAACTATCCTTTGGGCATGCTTTGTTTAAGTCGGTAAAGTCAAGATAGACGCGCCATTTACCGTTCTTCTTTTTAACAACCATCGGATTGGCCCACCATTTTGAGTATCGTACTTCTGTAATAGACCCAGCGCTAAGCAAGCGATCGACTTTTTTGTTAACCGCTTTGGATCGCTCGGGACTAAGTTTACGTCTCTTCTGCCGGATAGGCTTGAATGTCGGGTTGGCGTTCAACTCGTGAGTGGTGATGGCTGGATCGATGCCCTTCATGTCGGATATGGTCCAAGAGAAGGTGGACGCATTCTGGCAGAGGAAAACGACGATCTTGCTTTGCATTTTGTCGGAAAGATAGGCGCCGATGTGCAAAACCTTGCTCGGATCATTGTTGTCAATAGATACTTCGAGAAATTTTTCCTTCTGTGGGTAGATCTTGTGAATCGACTTTGAAAAGGAGTTAACGTGGGAAGTTGTCTGATGTAGTTTGATCGTTACGATCAAAAGTTTGCGAGCTGCTTGTTGGTCGCTGCGAAGGGTTCGAATCTGGTCGTTGGGCCCAGGGAACTTGATGCACTGGTGGTAGATCGATGAGACCACTCGCATACAGTACAGCCACGGGGTTTCGAGGATGACATTGTACATTGCTCTGGTACCGATAACGGAAAATTTGACCGATCTCGTTATTCCGCCTGCATAACCCGGGAGTCGAATCGTTCCCAGCCTTTCTTCAGATGACCAGTTAAAGCATGTCAGCATTCTACAGGAGAGTTTTATGTTGTGGATGTCGACTCCCATTTTGTCGAGCGTGTCTCTAAGGATTAGGTCGACTGAACTGCCTGTATCGATCAATGCTTTGGTCACTTCATAGTCTCGATCCCTAATTCGACGAGGAGCAGATCGTTGTGCGGCGTATGGACACCATCTGCATCGTCAGGGGAGAACATGATCCGAAGATCGTTCCCTGGTTTAGACACCCACTTATGGGAAGTGATTGCTTGTCGTCGGTAATCTTTCACGAAACGAACCGAATATCCGCATGGGGGAGAACCGCCCATGATCACGTTCATCTGTGACAGTCGCTTGGTTCGTTGCTGCTGAATTTGAGTGCGTAAGTCGGATACTGGATCTCTGCCGGGGGTGTTTGGTTCATGGTGAGACCTTGAGTTCTGGAGTTTTTGCCAAAGATCGGAGGGTTTAGCACGATTGAACTTGCTTCTAAGGTCATCGACTTTAGAATTGAGCTTGCTGCAGAGGTCCACGTTCTCAGGCGGTTCGTTGTACCCTTCTGGAGTGTCGGCTTTGGTAACTTTCCTAGCCCTTAACGTTTCGAGTGTATCTCGCAAGCCCGGTCCATTGGCGGAGGCATCTCGATTGGTCATTAATTTTCGCTTAAGGTGGTTCTGTAGTTCCTCGGTCGTAGCCTGAGAAACGGCTAGTTTGGCGGTTTGTCGATTTATCTGGACACGCAAATCTTTTGGCAAGAGAGGATCACTTGGATGTGTCGTCGGTGGCGGGTTTGTTCCTCGTCAGCCGACTCATCGTCCTTCCCTTTGTTCTTCTGAATCGTTTCGCTCCGGCAGCGACATTCTTGTTTCTAAATTCTCTGGCATGTTTCTTTTGGGCCTTCTTTTCTTTGTTCTTGCTCCATTTTTTGGCGTTCTTCGGTTTGGGCTTAAGCGGTTCTACCCTAGCCATATCGTTGCTGAAGGACGTCAAGAATGCCTTGTGTAGTTGTTTACATTCGTGTATATCGTTCCCCTTCATTTGATGGTACTCGCAGAACTCGGTTAGATCGACGGTGTTGAAGGATCCAACCGGGGCCTCGGGTTTTCTTTCGGTATCTTTGTTCTCTGGTGGTTGAGGACAATGGCTCCTTCCTTTCCCTCGGATGACCAGTGCTGATTCCGGGAGTTTCTCTTCGTTGACAACAAAAATGAAACCTTTCTTCAGGTTTGTTTTGTCGCCAGTTGCGTGCTGTTGTGGTTCTTGTTGTGCGTCCGAGGTTTTTGCCGCTATGGCTTTGAGGCGTTTTGATTTTTAAGGATCGCCCGAGTGTCCTCCTATATTCGGATAAATTTGTTCGAACGAGCAATAGCGTCATGTACGGGCTTCGTCGGATTGTGATAGAGATCGTCGCAGAACTAAGAATGCACGTAGAGGGTGTTCATCAGGGCGTCAATGGCTATAGTGTCGGGAATTAACCTTTGACACAACGTCTTAGAACTTCTCCATAAAGTCGCAGAGCGTCTGTCCTAGTGATTAAGATGGTTTCCATAAGTCTGATGCGGTTGCCCCCTAACTGGTGAGCATAATAAAAAGCTTCAGGGATGCGGTGGATAGGTCGTGAAAATTATCGACAGAGCTATTAGGAAGTCGGGAGAACTAGTTGAGAGCCGGTCCGTCGAGACTTTTGACATAGAGCTGGCAGGATCATACATCCTTCTCGGCGTCGGAGAAGTTGGCCCGTGCTAGGGCGATATAGAACGCTCTAACATGTTCGGTGAGGTCTGAGTCACCGCTGGAGGTTAGTAAACGTATTTTGTTCGTAGTTCCGAGACGTACGTCACTGATTCTTGATGAAAAAGGTGTTTCGGAGCGTAGCGGCGATGAATCTGTCGATTTCTGGCGCAGTGCTCGTGACTCGGTGGATCTTGGGGTTGATATCCAGGAGCGACTGTTTGAGCTTTGCTAATTCCCGGATTGTCAGCAGGTCTGGGCCATCATGGGTCTGCGCGGCGGGGAGTTGTACGGCTTCACCAATAGTCGGGTGTCCGGAGTCATTGGCTGTGGATGCCTCTGGTTGAGCCACATTGTCGGTGTTGAAGAGTCTACTGCAGACGGTAGTTGGGTCGCTCTCAGGAGCAGCGATGGCAGCGAGCTGCGCTTTTGTGGCTTTTTGGACTTCTTCTTGCTGCAAGAGATGCGCCATGACGATATCCGTGAAATACGTCACGTTGGGTATCGTGGCTGCAGAATTTGGTTTCGTTCTTTCATCAGAAGAGGTGGAGTCATCAGTCATGCTGGTAACGCTGCTTCAATCTGCCCCACGGTGGGCGCCAACTTTTGGACCGAGTTTGGTCGGTTTCCAGTGAAGACGACGAAACTCTTCGGTGGGTTAGTTTGAAGACGTTTTTATTAAGCCATATGACGTTTGTCGGTTACAAAGAGGGATGAGTCAAAAAGGAAAATTACCGGTGCTTGGAAAGCTAGCCGGAAAAGAATAAATCGGCGGATTACAAGAGAGATAAACCCTAATCTTGTCGCCGAATGTCTCGTGACTGCTGTGTCCCCCTCCTCTTCTTGCTTCTTCCTTCTTTTTATATCCAAACGAAAACAGTGGATGCTCTAGGTTGGTTTGTCTTATTGGGCCTTTTTACTCGTGTGGGACGACTTGTCATCAGACGGACTATCTTTTTATTCATTTTGTTTCAGCCGACTGTGAATAATCTGCGTCAGCTAAAAGAAGTCCAGAGCGAAGCACATGCGAGCTTCATGCTTTTAGCTGTAAGCCGAGCTGAATTACCCCGAATCTGATGGGCCATGCCAGCTACTTTGTGGGCCTTTTAGGGGATGTAATCCACCTCCCACAACAACTGCAAAAAAAAAAATTGTTAAACATCAGTAAGAAACCAAAGAACGATGAAAGTATCCAACCACGATACCCTTGGGACCCCATCCTCGTCTGAATATAGGGATATTTTCTTCCGAAATGGAAGCCATTTCTATTCAGACAACGCAGTAACGCTTATCCCAACCATGAAAGTTGGACATAAACGACTGGATCACCGCCATGGGATTCCTCAGCTTGATGCAGTATCAGAGCGACAACGTCTAGTAGCCCATGGGCGACCTTGCCACAGTCTAGTCACCCACAGGCGACTTTACTCTCTAAAATTCTAGTCGCCCATGGTTGACTAGACCCTTGGCAAAGTGTAGTCGCGCAAAGACGACTAAAAACACAATGTCTAGTTGACCATGGGCGACTAGACACACAACTTCTAGTCGACCATGGGCGACTAGACTCTCCACAAAGTCTATTCGCCCATGGACGACTAGAATCGTGCTACGTCTAGTCGCCTAGACCTTCGACAAATTCTAGTTACCCATGGGCGACTAGACGTGACAAACCTCTATTCGCATATGGTTGACTAGACTGTATCATCTTCATCGATCTTGGCTAGGCAGTTTCCTGTTTCGTCTCGATTGGAGTTTCCTTTGAAGTTTTACAATAAAAATTGTAAAGACTTGTTTTCCCGTAAGACTCTGAGTCAATCGTATAAAACGATAATAGTTAACTTAAACACCAATGTTATCTCGACTATATGACTGGTTTATTATTTTGCGGAGCCAGCATCGTGTAATCATATGAAGGACGATTTGTCTGAAAGAAATCGTTTAAATCGTAAAACGGACCGAAAGGGTCTAAAACGCGATAAAGGCCCACTTATGGTTTTACACGAGAATGAGAAAAATTAAAATGACGATCTACTAGATGCCCGCAGAAGATAAATGGAAAAGAAGATAATTGTCAAGTTTTGAGATAATTATGGAAAAATCGAGAAGATATGGAAGATTTTCGTGGAAGGATAAACTCGAATTGGGGGAACAATAGGAAAGACGGCCGACCTTGGAGACCTATATAAGAGAATCAAGGGACAAAGACGCACACACACAGAATTCTCTGCACGTTAGCACTTACAGCAGTTTAGAAAACTTGATGTTGTTGTTATCGAGATGCGACTCAATAAGGTTTTCAAGTCTTAGGTTGTTAAAACTAGGGAACTTGCTGACAGCTCTTGCGGTCAAGGCATTTACCTGTTGTAAACGCTCATACGCGGATTCGAAATAAGATCTCTATTGCTCTGTTCTTCATCTCGCTTTATTTTGTTTCATCTGTTTTTCAAAACTTGACTACTTGTCGTTACTCTCAGTAGAAATCCAAGACCTCAGGGAAATTTAGGGTTTCTTACCTTTCCTCTGATTACGGAAATCAATGGTGTGAATTTTGGCTCCCACAGAAATCGGTGTCTAAGATCGTCCCCAAGGTCCGATATAAATAGAAAACTCGGCCAACCATTTTTCCATGTGGAAAGGTGGGTTTGCCCAACCGAAAAGACACTTGTCCCACACGCACCTTTTCGACCATAACTGCTCAACCGTTTGGCACATTCACCACACGTGCTTGGTTTTTCACAAAAGTCATTGGTTTGATCATGATCAAGTCTTCGCCATGAATACATATAGATTTGACTATCTTCCCGATGACCAGCTTGACCAACTGGTTCAACCGTCGAACACTCCTCTCAGCTGAGTTAAGCTCCCCGACAGTTCGTCCAGCTAACAGAGCTCGGTCTACTAGCTGATCGAGCTAAATTAACTTGAGTGAGCTCATACCCAAGCTTCGTCTAGATGATCCAGATAGTTCCACTCATTATTTAGCTTGTCTAGCTCCTTTTTCCTTCTTTATCTTCATTTTCTTAGCTAAGTCTAGATCATCACTCAGACTTAGCCCTTTTTTGGACAATGGAATGCTTGCCTTTGTATCTTTCAACCAGCTTGCACATTCCCTCGTTTTATGGTCCATCCTGAAGATCATATCTAGGATTGGGGGTGGTACAAGTGTCCCCATTTGAAAGGGATTCGTCCCTGAATCCGAGTCAAGGTGTTTGACTCTACTGAAATCTTCAAACCAGTTTGGAAAATTGAGCCTCATATTTTCTGTTTCCCAAGTGACTTCTTCTTTCCCATTGTAATCCCAGACGATCTTGACCATTGGGATCACTCTCTTCCTTGTTGCTCTTTCCATACGATCTATAATCCACACTGGTCTTGTCTGCAAGGTAAGATACTTGCCTAACCCTAATGGAAGTTCAGGCACAATGATGTCTTGATCAGGTAGACATTTTCTTATTTGGGGCAAGTTGGAGTCAAACCGATAACCCATCGTGTCCGAACACCTCATGGTCTTTTTTATCTCCCCCTCATGGCAACCATATTGCCTCAATGTCTCGTTGCAAAAGGGAGACGAGACTATCTCCAAATTCTTGTTGCCCACGGGCGACGGGACACGAGCCATGTCTTGTCACCCACAGGCGACGGAGACTACGAGACCACATCCTCTTCGTCACTCTCTCATTCGGTTCTTTACATGACTGGTTCTCGTTTCCTCTTGATTGGTGTTTCCATTGAACTTTTGCGATAAAAATTTCAAAGACTTATTTTCTTCTAAGAACTTTGAATCGGTCGTATAAAAATGATAACAGTTAATATAATACCAATGTTATCTCAACTATATGACTGGTTTTAGTATTTCGCGTAACCTACGGTACAGAAACCAAAATTCTATGAAAAGTGATATTTTCGAAAGAATCATCAGAACATTTAGGTAACAAAACAGCCCAAAAAGGTCTAAAAGCAACAAAAAGCCCACCTACGATTACGGAAACCGACAATGCGAATTTCGGTTTCCACAGGGCACATGGAATATATTTTTAAATGCATCTGTTTCACTTGGCAAGTTCAACTTGCAAGCAACTGATCCAACTTTTTCTAACATCTGGAATGGACCATACTACTTCGGATCCAGTTTTCCCCTTCTTGATGTTTTGGCTTGCCCCTTGAAGATTATCATCTTAAGTTACACTAGATTTTCTACAGTGAACTCAAGTTCCTTTTGACGCTTGTCTACACAAATTTTCTGTCTCTATTGGGCTTCCTTCATCTTCTCTTTCAAGAATTATATTTTCCTAGTGGTTTCTTCCACTATGTCCGGACTGATCATCCTGCGCTACCCACTTGGGTCCAGAATAATGGTGTCCGACATGGCCACCCATCCAATGCTTCATATCGGAACATACTAATGCTCATACAGAAGCGATTATTGTAGGCAAATTCAACCAAAGGCAAATGCATTTTCCATGAATAGCCCCAGTCCAAGGTACATGCCTGCAACATATATTCCAACGTGTGAATCGTTCTTTTGGATTGAGCATCTTTTTTTGGGTGATAGGCTGTACTCATGTTCACTCATGTTCTCAAGGCTTTCTGAAAAGCTCTTCAAAAATTTGAAGTGAAACGAGAGTCTCTATCGAAGACAATGCTTGTCAATACCTGATATAGCCTATTTATTACCAGTTTAATGTCATGTTATAGGCTTTATTTAGGGTCTATTTTGTGTGTCTAGACTATTTTTTGGAGTATTAACAAGTTTAGCTAATCATTGGAAGCAATTGGAGCTTTTGGGCTATTTCTGAGCATTTAGGATGCTCAGCTAGAAACTCATAGTCGGATTTAGTTTATTTATGAAGCATCAATTGACGTCACACATTATGTGTCGATCGACGGCCAAGTCGGCTGCGAGATTAATAAAGACCTGAGAAATTATAAGTTTTACCCAGAAGTTTCATCATTTGCAAGACAAGTCCATGGCCAAAATTTAGATTATTTATTAGGGTTTTCTATCTTAATATAGGAGGCCGTCACAGAAATAGTTCTAAGAGCTAAGATTTGGAATACCTTGCTAGATCTGACCAGTATTACGGAGAAAATCTTGGACTCCTTATCTTTTTACTCCACTTATTTAATGCAATTTATTCATACTTTAATCATGTTCTTTATTACTATCTCTGAGTAATTCACTGTTAGATTTAGGATTCTTCAGTGGTAGTAATGTCTTGTTGAATTTACAGAATTGTTAGGGTAATCTTCTTGGTTCTTTGTTTAAGTTGCTCTTAATGCTAAGTTGAATTTGATCACCTCAATCTTAGAAGTTAGGGTTCCATAGTGCAAGCGAGAGCCTGGTTATGACCCTGAACCTGCCTTAAACAATCTAAATAAGTGGTAACAAACGAGAGTTCTATTAGAAGTTTAGAGAACCCATCAAAATGCGATACCAATACCGTTTAGAAAGAGCATCGATCGATACCACCATATGCACATCGATTGATACTTAACTGAGATACGCGAGAGAAATCTCCTAAACCCTGAGATTTGAGTTCAAGAATGGTACTTAATTAAAATGCTAGCAATCTATTAGTCTGCAATGCCTAATCTTACCTAAGAATTCCTGCTAAGTCTAATCCTTAATTTAACCTTCACAAACCAAATCAATCTTGAAATCACTTTATTTATTATTATTATTATCCTTTATCTAGCTTTAATTCGACAACAATAAGTCTATTGTGCAATCCTAGAGTCTCTGTGGATTCGATCCTTAAGTACTACATTGAACCTCTTATTTGAGAGAGCAAAAGAAGGAAATACGGTTAATTTGAAAGTGATATAAAAGCCCACATCAAATTTGGCGCCGTTGCCGGGGATTCTTTCTTATTGCCATTAGATTTTGTTTAGAATATTATTTAGATTTTTACTTTACTGTTTGCTAAATTATTCTTTCCCTGATCCTTTGACCAGGTACTCAAAAGGAGATAATATGGATTCGGGACAACAAGAATCGATCGAAGGAGCGCATCCGGAGGCGATCGACGCGATTCCACTACTGTCGGGCGACACCCTTCCATTTCCATCAATCGATACCGATCAGCCGGAAGCAGGTAAGTACGCCATTACTGATTCTGATAATAAGAATGTTGTCTTGATAGAACCAATTAACAATAAAAGCAACGAAGCAAGCCGCCTTATTAATCATCAGGGGGCTGTAATCCCTGATCAAATCACTAAATCTCCAAAGAATGAGATAAAGAATGAATTGCCAATGCTCGAATACCTAAACCCCAGCAGAACCTATTCCAATAGGTCTGCAATTTAATTATTAGACAACCATAAAGAAAGCTCTGAGCTTGATATCGACTTCCTAATTATGGCCTGCAAAAATCAATTCAATGGTTTTCCAACGGAACACCCGAACGATCACATCGAGATGCTAGAAGACATGGTGAACTGCGATTTCAATCGCTGCAAACTTTTTTCCTTTATCCCTTGAAGGTGACGCCAGGAGGTAGCTGAACAAGCTACCAAAAGGATCCCTGACTTGTTGGGAAGATATTAGAAGCTCCTTCATCAACCACTTCTTTGACGAGGAGAGATACTTGGTAGCGAGAAGAGAAATATCCGCATTTATTCAAGGTAGCCGTGAATATTTTAAAAATGCATGGACGAGATTCAAGAGCTACCAGCTTTCGTGCCCTCACCATGGATTCTCATAATCCCTACTCATCAACACTTTATATAGAGAACTAAACCT
Source organism: Moricandia arvensis (assembly GCA_905132765.1). NCBI lineage: Eukaryota > Viridiplantae > Streptophyta > Magnoliopsida > Brassicales > Brassicaceae > Moricandia > Moricandia arvensis. Next base: position 39,107 of record CAJHQP010001202.1, on the reverse strand, counting down.
AGACTATCAAACCATCCTTGATACAGCCAGCGAGGGAAACTTTGGCACCCGAAGCCCCACAAGTGTTAAAAGTTGATATAAAACATTGCTTTAGGTAGAACATTAGAAAATAGATACACCGAAACGAAGGAACCGCCAATGCTCGCATAGGAGAAGTCCTCAATCCGAGTCAGAAAGACTCTGGCATCAGTTTTGGCCCTTCTGAATGATGTTGTTTTTTCCTTACTTCGAAAAGCAAGTTGAGTTCTCTGAGGTGATGAGTCTGAACAACCACATATTTAGGTAAAGCGCTTGTAATTTCACAAGCATCTACGACACCACTGTTGACAGACATGAAAGAAGTTCAAAGTCAATGATGAATCAAGTCTTCACAGGAAACCGTAGAATAGCCACTGACCTCAATAAGAAGTTCGATCGGATATACTCGGAGATGGCGGAAAAATTCAAAACTCTAAGAAAACTCATTAAGAGGATCGACAGCCAAGTGGCGACTAACGCTATGTCCATCAGGAGAGAGGACAGATTCTTACTTGGTAAAACGAACGCTAACCCCATAAGCTATTACAATGTCGTGGCTCTACGAAGTGGTAGGCAACCAACCCCTGGCGTTAAAGAAAGCATCACTATCGATGATTTTGCGAAAATTGGGACAGATGAAAAATTAAATTCGTACCCCGTCTCGCTCACCACTAACGAGCAAATTCCTGAGATCGCTCCCAAAACTGAAGAATTGGACCAGACTGACGACCTTGAGGGATTGTTTAATAAACAAAAAGAAAATATCACGGAAGTAGGAAACATCGATCGCCACTCGTCACCGAGAATCGAGCGACACTCCAAACCTATAATCGATCGACAATCATTACCGAGAATCGAGCGACATTGCGAACATATAATCGATCGATGCTCTGAAGCAAGAAGTAATCGCCATTCCACCAAAAAACACTAAGCAGAAAAAGAAGCAGCTAGATAAAGTAATATGCAAGAAAGCGGTTGACAAAGTAAGCATTGAGATGCCGCTAAGCGATGCCATTCACATCTTGCCTGCTATTAAGCAGTGAAAGATGCGGCATCGCGAGGATTCCATGAATCAGAACACTGTGTGATGATGGTATCCAAAGAATGGAGCGAAATTATTCAAGGAAAAACTCAAAATAAAATCCCTGATCCCGGTAGTTTTGTTCTGGATTGCACTATTAGCGATGAGAGATTCCAAAGATCCCTCTGCGATTTAGGCTCTAGTGTAAACCTGATGCCTTATTCAGTTGCAGTCACCCTTGGGCTAACACAGTTTCAACCTACCAGGGTCACTCTCGTTTTAGCTGATATATCCACTAGAAATCCAGAAGGCGTGGTTGAGGACGTGCCCATACGCATTCATGACTGTGATATACTGATAAAGCCTGATATTTACCACTATTGTTCCATTATATCATCCCTATTTATACTCTATTATATGTGTTTGGAGTATGTTTTAGAGTATTTCCAGGTTTAGGTACGTTCTGGAGATCTTTTGTGATTATTGAACTTTTAGAGATGCAGAACTATGCATATGTGTCAGATGTTTAACTATGGATGGAGACCTTCCCACAGTGCGATTGGGCTGCTCTTTTGATAGAAGCTATATCTTTGAGTTAGATTTTCAATGCCACCTGTTTGAGGTCAATCAGGATCCTACATCCAAAGTTATCCCTGTTTTACTAAAGAGTGGTATGTCTGCCTCGCGAGAGGAAGCTGTCGAGAAGATGAATGAGTGTCGATCGACGGCACAGCCTTGGTGTCGATCGACGGCACAACCTTGGTGTCGATCGACGGTGATCCAAGAAGACAGGCCCGACTTGTTTTATGGCTGAATTAACACCAGAAGCCATCACAAATTACCAGAATATCCTTGCACGACTTTAAACCCTATGTAGTGTTTCTATGCCATTTTTTAGGCTACACACTTACCAAGCTTTCTTTTATTCACTGTTCTAGTTTTAGGAGACAAGGGAGGAACTCCTTCGGAGTTTTCCTGGAACTCCTTTGGTTTTATATTATATATATTCTATTCATCAATGATTTATGTGACAAAGATCATGTCTGAGTAGATCTCTTGTTAGGTTTAGGGTTTATTAATGGTATTGATGGATTAGCCAGGCAATAAAATTGATAGGGTAATTATTAGATCAATCAATAAAATTGTGTTTATTGCTTGTGTTCTAGGGTAGCTAACTAGAACCCTGATCATAGGATAGTTAGGCGCAAGCGAGAGCATGGTCTGCTACCATAATTAATCCTGTTGAGCTAGGTTGCTAGAAACAAACGAGAGTTGATTTAGTTAATTTATTGAACTTATTGAATTAGGTCATAAAGCTTGACCCGAGAGAACATCGATCGACGCAGGATCATTGCCATCGATCGACGGTCATTCAGTTTCAACAAACAAGAACTGAGACATCGAACTTAGTCAATAGATCAGACTCACAGCGAGAGCTGGTGGTCTTTTACATTCGGTATCGAGTTCTATGATTAATATTCTTAGCTTCTATCCTCTATAATTCATTTGCCTGAAACCCTAGATCTAGATATTTATTATTATTTTTACTTACCAATAAATCAATTATCTGTTATAGTTTATTTACTGCTTATTAATTTATTTGTCTAGCTTAATCGTGACTGTATTGAGTTTATTGTGTTCCCACGCTCTATGTGGATTCGATCCCTAAATACTAAAATTTGACCTCTCTTGGCAAGAGTAGTTCGTAATGTTAATTTGGTAGAGTTTGCATTGAAATACATAAAAACCCTCCTGTCATATACCTGCATATTTCATAGTGCTTAAATACGAGAAATAACCAAGAAACCCGATTATTTTAGGGAGACCTTTTCTGGCCACTGCCGGAGCGATCATTGATGTCAAAGGAGGGAATATATGACTAAACATCGGGAAGATACCAATGGTCTTTGACATGGAACAAATAATAAAACAGCCTCTGATCGACAATCAAACCTACCATATCGATTATATTTCCGACCTAGCAGAAGAATCACTCATGGTTACGTGCTCAAATTATCCTCTCAAGAGAGCAATTACATCTCTTAAAGGGGACATCTTTGCGATAGATTACCGGAATGAAGAGTATACAAGGTTGATGGATGCCACAGAAGAAGTCTTCAATGTCGATATTGAGGAACTTGATCTATCCACCCCCGTCGATCGACACCCCAATACAACCATCGATCGACAACGTACCATAACCGACAAGTGGAGCAAAGCAAAACCACCTATAATCGAGCTTAAACTACTTTCCGCTGGTCTTAAATATGATTTTCTCTACGAAAAATCCTATCATGTCATCATAGATGCAAACTTGAGTAGCTGAAAGGAGGCATTGTTCTGAATGAATTGCTGAATCACCGTAAGGCTCTCGGATATTCGTTAGATGACATTCCAGGAATCTCTCCCGATTTATGCATGCATAGAATACACCTTGTTGATGAATCCAAATCATCCATTGAGCTTCAGAGGAGATTGAATTCAAACCTGAAGGAAGTCATCAAAAAGGAAATCATGAAACTTCTAGAAGCAGACGTTATCTACACGATCTTGGACAGCAACTGGGTTAGTCAGGTTCATGTTGTTCCAAAGAAAGGCGGAATTACGGTTGTAAAGAATGACAAAGATGAATTGATCCCTATGAGAACTTTCACCGGACATATGATGTGTATCGATTACGGGAAACTGAATGCTGCCACACGAAAAGATCATTTCCCTTTACCCTTTATCGACCAGATGTTAGAAAGGCTTGCAATCCATATTACTGTTTTCTCGACAGGTATTCAGGATTTTTCAAAATTCCCATACATCCAGATGACCATGAAAAGACCACCTTTACTTGTCCCTATGGAACGTTCGCATATCGCAGGATGCCATTGGGCCTCTGTAACGCCCCTGCAACTTTCCAGAGATGCTTGATGTTGATATTCACCGATAAGATCGAGGATTTCATGGAGGTTTTCATGGAGGATTTCTCAGTATACGGTCCGAATTTCAAAACATGTCTCGATAACCTGTGCAAGGTACTAGCTAAATGTGAGGAGAAAATTTTGGTCTTGAACAAGGAAAAATGCCACTTTATGGTTAACAGCGAAATTGTCTTGGGAAACAAGGCAAAGATTGAAGTGGTGATTGGATTGCCGCCACCCACTAATGCCAAGGACGTTAGAAGATTTTTAGGACACGCCGAATTCTGTAGGAGATTCATAAAACATTTTAGCAAAATTGCTCGACCCCTGACTGCCCTCCTGTGCAAAGAGGTGAAATTCCATTTTACACCTGAATGTCTTGAGGTCTTTATTGAAATCAAACCAGCACTCTTATCTGCCCTATTTTTCAAGCACCAGAATAAGATCTACCATTTGAAATTATGTGCGACACCAGCGATTTTTCTGTAGGCTCAGTACTTGGGCAAAAGAAAGACAAAAAGTTGCATGCAATATACTACGAAATAGAACTATAGACGATGCACAACGCAGCATCAACAGAGAGTTACTAGACATGGTATTCGCCTTCGAGAAATTCTGATCCTATCTAGTCGGTTCAAAAGTTGTTGTTCATACTGACCACGCATCATTGAAATACTTAATGAACAAAAAAGACGCCAAGCCGACACTCTTACGATGGATTCTACTTCTTCAAGAATTTGATATAGAATTAAAAGACAAGAAAGGAGTGGAAACGGAGTCGCAGATCACTTATCACGAATAAGAGTGGATGATGACATCCCTATAGATGACTTCTTACCCACTGAAAATGTCTACTTAGCAGAATCAACTTTCATTAGTAGAGTCAGTGCGGCACACGAAGTGGAATCCATCGATAACGTGGTAAGCCCATCACGATTTTAACTGCATAGCATCGATTGATTTCATCCATACACCATCGAACGACAATACATTTGGAAAGGACGATGAAATAATCATTCCAATAGATATCAACGTCGGTTGTAATCCTTCGTTCCCTAATAATGATTCTCCCGGATTTAGAAGTTTAAGTCAGGGTGTGTGTTTACTGAACACCACTGATAGACCATGGTATGCAGATATAATAAACTATCTTGTGGCCAAAGTAGAACCCGAACTCTTCAAAGGATATCATAAAAAAATTAAGAGAAATCCAAAGATATTGCTGGGATGAACCTTATCTTTATAAACACTGCTCTGATGGCATATACAGACGATGTGTTGCTGAAAGAGAAACTCCAAAAATTTTGTATCATTGTCATGGATCCGATTATGCCGGATATTTCGCCAGTTTCAAGACAGTGTCAAAAATTATACAAGCAGGCTTTTGGTGGCCAGCTATGTTTCGAGATGCTCAAGCCTACGTAGCAAAATGTGACCTCTCCAAAGAAGAGGAAAATTAGCAAGAGAAACGAAATGGAACAAAATTTCATACTTTAAGTTGAAGTGTTCGATTGCTGGGGCAACAATTTCATGGGCCCTTTCCCTTCCTCGCATGAAATAAGTACATACTAGTTTTCGTAGACTACGTATCCAAATGGGGTGAAGAGATAGCAACTCCAAAAAATGACGCTTCTGTAGTCGTTAAACTCTTTAACATCATCATCTTTCCTAGATTTGGAGTTCCTCGAGTAATCATAAGCGACAGAGGCACTCACTTTATAAACAGAGTGTTCCAAAAACTACTCAAGAATCATGGAGGTTACCATCGAGTAGCCACACCCAATCATCCTTAGACCAGCAGACAAGTAGAAGTATCCAACCGTCAAATCAAAGAAATCTTAGAAAAAACGGTAGGATCAACCCGAAAGGATTGGTCTCTAAAATTGGATGATGCGCTTTGGGCATACCGAACAGCATTTAAACCCCGTTAGGGACTACCCCATTTCACTTACTCTATGGAAAAGCATGCCATTTCCTGGTAGAATTAACGCATAAAGCAGAATGGGCCATCAAAAAGACAAATTTGGATGCTAAACCCGCAGCAGAAAAGAGATTGATCCAGCTCAATGAGCTAGACAAAATTAGGCACCACGCCTACGAATATTCAAAGTTATACAAAGAAAGAACGAAAGCCAATCACGATAAGAAAATATTTTCTAGGCATTTCAAACCGAACAATCAAGTGCTCCTGTATAACTCGCGTTTAATTCTGTTTCCCGGAAAACTGTGTTCTCGTTGGTCCGCACCCTTCACCATTAAAGAAGTTACACCTTGTGGGGGCAGTCATTCTATTTAAACCTAAAGGAGAGGATTTTATGGTTAATGGGCAGAGAGTGAAACATTACAGGGCTGCAGCCGAAGTTCTGCACACTCAGACCATGCGTCTGGAGGTGGCTGACCCCAAATGATAAACCCATTTTTCGTCATGCTGGCGACTTTAAATAAGCGTTTAATGGGAGCCAACCCACTAAATATAATATATATATTTATATATAATATTAATAAGAATAATAAATATGTAATATATATTTTTATATAACAACAAAATTAATTAAGTATTTATGCATTTACAAATTTCTTATGTAAAAAGGAGTCACAGAACAGACCATCGATCGACGCCCTTATAGGACCGTCAATCGATGACCGAATGTCGAGTAGGTTAACTCGAAACGACCCCTAATTAATCATTTTCCTCATAACCACCAAAAACAAAAACGAGGAAACACTCGATTTCTCTCTCGAATTTTGGCCGATTTTGCTCGTTCTTGAGCCTAACTCACTCGATTTTTACCCTCTCTACCTATTAAGTTCACTAAATCAACCGATCATGAAGTTATGTTCTCCAAATCTCTTAGTTTAGGGAAATTTTTAGGGGTTGTAGAAAAATCGAATCTTTTGTAGTATTAGCCTGGAATTTAGAACGATTTAAGGTGCTGGAGTACCAGATTAGGAACTATATACCATCTTTAGATATGATTTGCAAGATTTGAGCATGTTCTTTTGTATTTCTTATCCAAGGGTTTACGATGAAACATCGATCGATGCCCATGCGGTGCCGTCGACCGAAGGCCATGAGGACACACCGATCGATGCCCATGAGGCACCATCGATCGATGGTTGTTTATGTCGACATCGATTCTGATTCTTGACTCTTTATTATTAAATGCTATATGGTCTAGGGTGGAGACGATGTCCTGATGCCAGTGATTCAGCCGTCCCAGGACCAAAGCAAGATCACCACCAGGACCCACACCACATTAGCAGCCAGACACAGACACCACAAACGAGGAGTAGTCTCCTTTGTTGCTCCTTCGTCTCTTATCTCATTTTCAGACTTATACTAGTACTTATTTTATTTTTTTGCCTTTGGATTTAGACTTATTATTATTATTATTATTATTATTATTATTATTATGCTTTTTGGATGTTTTGATGTGTGTTTGAGTGTCTCACAGTGCTTACCAAAAGAGAGATGATCAGAATGGAGACTAGGCACATGCACAATTTCAGTCCGATCGCTTAGCATGGATCGTTGATGTTCGGGTCCCCTATCGATCGACAATGATGGTTTATCATCGGTCGACACACACTTATAATCATCGATCGACACTCTCATACAGAGAGAGGTATCGAGTATTCTACTTACACTATTTATTATGATTTAATTTCTCCTAACCAATCTAGGACGGATTACACTGGGGACAGTGTAATTTAAGTCTGGGGGGAGGTTCGCTAATGATATTTAATTTGTTTTGAGCTTTATTTACTATATATATATATATATATAAGTTTTTAAAAAAGTTTTATTGAGTCAAAAGGGGACTATGATCAAGATTTATTATTGACTAACCACACTTTAGCACAATTCTTAGAAGGTTATTTATAGGGATTACTAGAGATACCAAAGTAGATCATCATGTCAATATATCACACTTCCCTAGAAAGTTTGAAGGAACCGAAGCTGATTTCCAACACTAATCCTAACATTATTTGCTTGCTTTGGGGCTTGGTATACATTGGATTGGATTCCTTTTGCAAGTCTGTAGGTACAAGTCATTGCACCTCTGGTTCCCTTCGTCTTTCTTCTCAGCATCTACCTAAAAGCTTAAAAGATTGAGATGACTTCCCGAGATGCAGAGGGGTAGGTACATTACGGATGACTCCACTATTCTAATTCGGAGGACCGATCACACATTGTTGGAAGCGAGGGGTAGGTACATTACAGATGACCCCACTATTTGCCTACAACTTTTCCCAAAAAGCAAAATAAAAAATGAAAAGAAGAAGAAAATCGAAAATGAGATGGCAAGATGAATTGTATCAGCATCATTGTCCATTAAGTTAGAGATCTAAAAAGATTCGGAGAGAAAAGGTGGAAGAAATGAATCAGAGAATATTATGTGCTTAGTTGTTCAGATACTTGCATAGGTAAGAGTCATGTGTTCTTTGATCGATACTCCCAAGGTAAAGCCTACACTTGCAAAGAAATGAAATCAGTAGAGGGGTGAGTCATACTAGTATTGGCTAAGTTGTTGGTAGACTGGATTTGGTTGTTATACTAGGATAGGGTATATAAAGTTTCTCTGTAATTGACTTGAAAGGATGTGTTTGCAACAGGGTAAGGTGGCAGTTATACTTAGACATTATGTGAGTCTCCCATTTCAAAACCTCTTTCACAGACTTTGCTTGAGGACAAGAAAAAGGTTAAGTCTTGGGGAGTTGATATAGCCTATTTATTACCAGTTTTAGGCCATGTTATAGGCTCTATTTAGGGTTTATCATGCGTGACTACACTATGTTTTGGAGTATATACAGGTCTAGGTACTCATTGGAAGCAGTTGGAGCTTTTGGGCTATTTTCGAGCATTTAAGATGCTCAGCCAGAACTCAGAGTCGGATTCAGTTTATTTATGAAGCATCGATCGACGTCACACATTGTGCGTCGATCCAGGTCCAAGTCGGCTGCGAGATTAATGAAGACCTAAGAAATTACAAGTTTTACCCAGAAGTTTCATCATTTGCAAGACAAGTCTCAGGCCAAAATTTAGACTATTTATTTGGATTTTCTATCTTAGTTTAGGAGTCCGCCAAAGAAATAGTTCAAAGAGCTAAGAGTTGGAATACCTTGGTACATCTATTGGAGAGAGAGATCTGACCATTATTACATAGAAGATCTTGAACTCCTTATCTTTTTACTCCACTAATTTAATGCAATTTATTCAAACTTTAATCGTGTTCTTTTTTACTATGTCTGAGAAGTTCATTGTTAGATTAAGGGTTCTTCAATAGTAGTAATGTCTTGTTGATTTTATAGAATTGATAGGGTAATCCTCTTGGTTCTTCGTTTAACTTTCTCTTAATGATAAGTTGAATTTCATCACCTCAATCTTAGAAGTTAGGATTCCATAGTGCAAGCGAGAGCATGATTATGACCCTGAACCTAAACAATTTAAATAACTGGTAACAAACGTTAATTGAATTAGAAGTTTAGAGAACCCATCAAAACACGAAACCAATGTCGTTTAGAAAGAGCATTGATCGATACCACCGTATGGATATCGATCAATACTCAACTGAGATGCGCGAGACCGATCTCCTAAATCCTTAGATTTGAGTTCAAGAATGGTACTTAATTAAAACCCTAGTAATCTATTAGTCTGCAATGCCTAATCTTACCTGAGAATTTCCCCTAAGTCTAATACATTAATTTAACCTTCACAAACCAAATCAATCTTGTAATCACTTTATTTATTATTATTATCATTTATCTAGCTTTAATTCAACACCAATAAGTCTATTGTGCAATCCTTGACTCTTTGTGGATTCGATCCCTAAGTACTACACTGAACGTCTTAATTGAGAGAGTAAAAGTGGAAAATAGGGTTAATTTGAGAGTGATATAAAACCCCACATCAGTACCCCATGTAACCGGAATATCTCGAACATATACTTCTGGACTATCTCTCCAAGTCCATCAATCTTCTTTATGGCAATGAAGTGAGTATACTTGGTCAGTCTGTGCACAACCACCCAAACCGCATCTTTCTTATTCCTCGTTGTTGGTACGGTCAAGAATTCCATTGTAATGTGGTGCCACTTACATTTCAGAATGGGCAAGCTTTGCAACAAACCAATCGGAAATTGATGATCGGCCTTCACGAGTTGGCAAGAGAATTATGGGTTTGAGCCATACTCGCTAACCCTTCTACAAACTTCCTCTAATACCCAGCCAATCCAAGAAAGCTCCTATCTCAATGGTATTTTGTGGCCTTGGCCATTCCTTGATGGATTTGATATTCTATGGATCCACTGAGACTTTTTCATCCAACACAATGTGTCCAAGGAATCTAGTACTCATTTCCAAAAGCTACACTTGCTAAGTTTGGGAATGAATTTATGTTCGCTCAACCGTTTTAGAACAACCCGGATTTGTCCTTGATGATATTCTTGATCCTTCGAATAGACAAGTATTCATCTATGAAGAGGATTAAGAATTCGTCCAAGAAATCGAGAAATATCCCTTTCATCATCTTCATGAACATTGATGGTGCCTTGGTCAGTTCGAATGGCATGACCACAAATTCGTAGTGACCATACCTCATCCTGAATGTTGTCTTTCGGATGTCCATTGGTTCGTTCTTGATCTGATGATAACCAGAGGCTAAGTCGATCTTGAAAAACCGAGTCACCCCTCTTACTAGTCTAACAATTAATCTATTTGACGCAATGGGTACTTGTTCTTCACAGTAACCTGATTCAATCATCAATAGTCTATGCATAGATGGAAAATCACATCCTTCTTCTTCATGAAAAGGATTGATGCTCTCCACGGTGAACTACTTGGTTGTATAAACCCTTTCTCCATAAATTCTTCCAATTGCTTCTTTAGCTTGGCCATCTGTCGGAGCAATTCTATAGGGTGCTTTGGACAATGAATTTGTTCATGATTTAAGCTCGATCGTGAATGGATCCGACCCACTAGGAGGTAAACCGTCAAGTTCTGGAATACATCCTCGAACTCCTTGACCACCAGAATCTTTCCCATGTCAACGCCTTTTCCAACTTTGGTTGTGGAGATTGTGGCCAAATAAGCTTCACATCCTTTCTTGAGTATCTGTTCTACTTGGATTGCTGAGACAACTTGACTACCCAAAGTCGGCTTTATTCCTTGGACTCGATCGGTCCTGTTACACTCTCAACCCGTACTTGGCCTCGGTGACAGTCTAGAGCGGCCCGATTCTTTCCCAACCATTACATGCCTAAGATCACTTCCTGATTCTTAAAGCAAACTACCAGTAAGTCCACTGGAATACTCATGCCCAGGATCATAACCAGAATGTTCTTAACTAGCCTTAGAGAATGCATAACCTGTCTACCAATTTCATTCACTATGCCAAAACACCTGTTTTGGTCCTTTTGAAACATTCCCTTTATGATCATCTTTGAACTCACAAAACTATTTGTAGCTAAATAATTGAAAAGTGAGTGTGTCCACACCACTAATACTCAATGTCCCTACAATCATTATGTAGGCTAAGTATCTACCCATCTATATGTTCAATGCAATGTAATGCAAATATGTAAATAGGTCATGGCTTAGTGACGTACCAGTGATCGCTTGGAAGCTACTAGTCTCACCAGTTTCCATCGAAAGCTTGTATACTTGTTGCACCATTGTATGCCCCTTCCCCTGGGCCGGCCTGTCTACCTTCACATGGTTTCTCTTCTGCTCCCATTGCAACTATAGGCAATCACACTTGATATGCCCAGTCTTTCCGTAATGGTAACATGATCTAGCATTATCACTCGTCACTTTTCCTTGCTCTGGGTGTATCTTAGGATAATTCACGGTTGCATTGTCCTTGCTTCCACATCTAGTGCAAGCGTTCATCACCGTCCAACACTCGCCCCCGTGCCTCCTACTGAACTTGGAGCATTCAGATTGAATTCCCGAAGACTTATGGCCTTCATCGACCTCATCCAATTTCCTTTTATGGTTGCTAGTTTTGCTAACCCAGGACGGACGTGAATGAGACCTTACACGATTCTCCTCAGCAAGGTTTGTTATATGTTCAAATTATCCCAAGAGAACTCTCTCAAATAATAGGTCAACTGTAGTGCTTGGGGATCAAATCTACAACGAGCTTGGATCACACAATAGACTAACAGTTATTTCTAAAGCTATACAAAAATAGAAAGTAGTAAATCAAAAAGAACAAGATATCGATTTGTAAGCAGATAGGAAAAACGCCATATCCAGGGACCTGAAACATCCAATCAAAACTCATATCACCAATTTCCAAGAGTGTATTAAGTTCAATCCTAGAACATGAATTCAATTATCAGATGTCCAAATCTCATTGACAAATTGTCCAAGTCTAGCTCCTCGAAGGTCAACTCTCGTTGTGGGACCAAGTTTGCTAGACATGCATTAAGGTTCAATTCGATATGTTCACTAATTTATTTTGGCTAACTCTCGCTGCGTTTAACAACTTATCTTAACATGATTAAGATCAAGACATCAGTCACACTCTCGTTTTGTTCCAATTATCCTATAATCAAGTTCCTAGTTAATTAATCTAAGAACAAGCAGTAAAAAATCTTAGAGGAAGGGGAAAATGGGTTACCCTAGCAGATCTATCAATCACAAGTTCATTAAAACCTAATATAATCCCAAGATCTAACAAATGACTTACTCAGACATGATAGAAGAAACACAAATAATAATCTGAAATAATTGCAAGAAAATTAAGGGTAAGAAATATTGGAGTTCCAATGAATCTCTGAAGGAGTTTTGATTTTCTCTCCAAAACCTCTCCAATGGTAAAGTAAGGCTTAACCTAAAAATGGCTACAAAATAGATATAAATAGGTTTAACACGTCCAGGGTCTTCTTCGAAAATAAGGAAACTTCTAGCGAAAACTGCAATTCTTGAAAGTCTCATTGGCCTCGTCAAAGTGCACCAAAACGCACCTAGACCTGTAAATGACCTAAAACAGACTCGAAGTACATAATATAGACTCTAAATATGGCGTATAATATGGCTTAAAAGTGGTAAATTCTTAGACCTATCAACTCCCCCAGACTTACCATTTCCCTTGTCCCCAGGCAAAACATAGAACAAAGATGTGGAAGAGGTTTGAAAACATAGGGGCTCACCAGCCCTTAGAACACCACCATCACCTCTACAATGTGGCAACCACATCTAAGGAATTTCCATGTACTCAGCCTCAGATTAGCAACCTTGCCACACCACAACTCAGAAGATACTGCCTGACGAACTCTACTAACTTCATTTCTTAAATAAAAAAGTGTAGGTTTTACCTTGAGAGTATCGATCAATGGACACATGGACTCTTACCCTAGCAGGCATCGGAACACACATGCAGTCTTCTCTAATCCATTTTCTCCCTCTTTCTCTCTTCTCGGAATCTTTTTCTCTTCTTTTTTTTATTTTCTTTTCTTTTCAGCTCTGCAAAGCCTAAGAAAATAACGGGGTCAAGGAAATGTTCTTACCCCTCGCTTTCAACTTTGTGTGATCATTCCTTTGAATTATAATAATGGGATCGCATGAATTTTTTCTATCCATCTCCATCGCAGGAAATCATCTCAATCTTTTTTTCTTTTTATAGATGCTAAAGAGAGGTGAGAGGGGAACCAGAAACAAACAGATTTTACATTCCAAACCTGCAGGAGGAATCAGATCAATTGTATACCAAACCCCATGACAAGATTGAATTGATTAGGTTGGAGGTCAGCTTTGGCTCCTTCAGACATTCTCAATAATTGTGGAACTTACAGGCATGTTGATCCCCTTTGGCATTTCCATTCAATATCAACTACAAATCAGCAACTCCAATTGGTGCTAGAGAGTGGTTAGGTGGTATTGTTCAATGAAAAAGTTTCTTATGCCCAAATGACTGAGTTTTGACTCAATAAAACGACTCACTATCACTCAAAACAAAACACAATGTCAGTAGACACCTCCCAAAAACTTAAATACGATGTCCCCATTGCTATACAGATTAATATTTGCGAAGTAAATAAACAAAATCTGAAAAATTGCCAAGAGATTCATCGAGTATACTTGCTCCCGCGATAGCGTCGAATGACACAGTGAAGTGCCAGTCGACGCCTGATGGTGTGGTGTCAATCGACGCTAGCCAGCCATTGATCGATGCTGGTCCTCAACTCGTGAACCTAAGATCTTTTTTTATATGCAGAAACAAAATTTACCTAATAGTGAGTTCCATCCCACTCAGTGCTTGTTTATAGTCTTTAGCTTGACGTTTTGGAGTTATTGGACTAGTATGGAGGCATATAAGATCTTGGGAAACCAGTCTGAACATCTTCCTTGATCATCTCAAATCAACAACCCAAAATTTACCTAATCGTAAGGTTGCCGCTGAGGTCAAAGAGATATTAGATTTAATATACTCAGAGTTAATGGAGAAATTTGAAATATTGAGTGAACAAATCAAGAGAATTGACCTCTAAGTCACGTACAACGCTGCATCTATAAGAAGAGAAGAAGGATTTCTGCGTGGAAGGAATCACACTAACCCTAGACGCCAAACCAACGCCATTATGTTGAGAAGCGGAAAACAGCTTAACCAAAGGGCGAAGGAAGGCATTACAATGGAAGAATTCGTGGAAGTCAAGCAAGACGGGAAAGAAGACCTGAAACCAATATAACTTGAGACCGAAGATGACATTTTCCAGAAGCAGAGGAATCTGGCCAAGCTGAATAAATAGAAGAATTGCTAGTCAACTTATGCGATGATGCGACCAAATTTCGAGATGATAAAACCATCGATCGGCATCTTAAAAGGAACGACGATCGATGGTTCAGCCCTCCCAATCATGAATTGTCAAAAGCTGTCAAACCAGCGAAAACTAGAGTCTACTAGGCTATAACCCCTTTTCCCCCAAATAAAACGAAAGAAAAGAAAGAACTAGACAAATCAATATGTGTTGGGGTCAAAATCGTTCACGACAAAATCAACGACTCAAGTCCCCGGAAAATGTTTCTCCGAGGTTTTGGCTCACAAAAGTTTTCAAAGAACGATCAAGCTGCAAGGAGAAAGTCATCATACGGCAAGTCCCACACATAACGTACAGGTCACCACATAACGATCCCCAAACACAGCATACGGGTTGCCCTATGGCGACCCGCAAACATACTATACGGGTCGCCATATGGCGACCTGGATCCGAGAGTCACAGGTCGCTATATGGAGACATGCACCTGGGAAGTACGGGTCGCCATATGGCGACCCATTCTCACTTGACACAGGTTTCCATATTGCGACCTGTAATCTCAAGGTACGGGTCACCATATGGCGACCTTCTCCCGGGAAGTACGGGTCGCCATATGGCGACCAGCACCCGGGAAGTATGGGTCGCCATATGGCAACCCATTCTCACAGGACACGGGTCACCATATGGCGACCTGTACTCTCAAGGCACGGGTCGCCATATGGTGACATGCACCTAGGAAGTACGGGGTTCCATATGGTGACCCATTCTCACAAGACAAGGGTCGCCATATGGCGACCTGCACTCACAAGGCACGGGTCGCCATATGGCGACCGGCACCCAGCAAGCTCGGGTCGCCATATGGCGACCTGCACCCAGCAATCATGGGTCACCATATGGCGACCTGCACCTAGCAAGCACGGGTCGCCATATGGCGACCTGCACCGCAAAGCACGGGATGAGATATGGAGACCTACACTTGCAAAGAACGGGTCGCAATATGGCAACTTGCACACACAAGGCATGGGTCAACATATAGCGAACTACCCATCAAGATTACGGTTCACCATTTGGCGACCTGAACCCGTACAAACCGGGTCGCCATATGGCGACCTAGACCCTCCAAGTATGGGTCGCCATATGGTGACCTAGGCTCCAGAAAGTCCGGGTCGCCAATTGGCAACCTCATTTCTCTTAATCAGTATCAAAATACTCTAGTCCCATTGTCATGACCTCCTACTTCAAGCTAGGACCTTGCTGCCTCTCACTTCGCCTCGATCGGAGTTACCATTGAGATTTTACGATGAAAATAAGTAAGACTCGGCAAACAACTCCTAGGTTGCCAAATGCAGCTCGCAGGTCACCATATGGCGGGCTGGATTACTCCCTTTAGCTTCTCTCTCAAATCTTGATAGAAACGCTTTTCGTTTTGTTCCAATCGGAGTTACCATTGGAACTTTACGAGAAAAACCGCGGAGACTCAATTTCTCGATAAAGGTTCAACTCCATCGTATGGAAATGGTAACCGTCGACAAAACACCAAAACCGCTAGGATTATACGAAAAGTTTGACATTTCCCTTGAATCGACGTCGTATCAAGAACCCTTTTCGGAGAAATCGTAAAAATGCTTAAAGTCGGAAAAACAGCCCGAGAGACCTAAAACACGGTGAAAGGCCCACTTATGATTTCGTACAAAACCAGGCCCAAAGATGCTATGACGGTTTATTTTTGTTCACAGGAAAGGATAAATGCTAAAATTTCGAGATAAATGTGAGGACTCGGCGGATAATTGTAAAGATCAAAGGGAAAAAGGGAATATTCTCGAAGTGATAAACTTGACCAGGGGCAGAAAAGGAAACACCAAACCGCCTTGAAGAGGAGTATATAAGATAAGACAAGAATAGAGATTCAAGGACGGCTTTTTTAGCATTCACAGAAAACTTAGAGCAATAGGCATATACTTTCGTTTTGCTATCGAGCTGCGTTCGATTAGGTTTTCATAGTCAGGTTGCTAGAACCAAGGATCTCGCCGACAGCTTTTGTAGCCAAGGCTCATTACCTTCTTGTACGAAAGCTCTTACGCAATTACGGATTAAGAATCTCTTTGCTCTCTTTCTTTTTCAAAATTTTCATATCATATTTTTATCGCCAGTTTTTTCTCAAGTTTGTTTGGGTGCGTGGCGTTTGGTTTAAAGCAGATTATATGGGATCTCCTGGGAAAGTAAGGGTTTCCTGAATTCCTAAGTTTACGGAAATCGATGGTGTAGATTTCAGTTCCCACAGTTTGGCGCTAGAAGGAGGGTGACTTACGGATCAATCTTTCTCGCAACCACATAATGCCCTGTCAAACATGTCAGCTGGCGATCTAAACAACCGACAACCTTGCGCCGACACAAGCCACGACAACGTTGACAACACTCCTGCGACCAACACTCCTATGGTTAACGTTGAGCCCAACACCGCGGCAGTCTAGGAGATGAAGAAATTGATCTCCGCCTATGAAAAAAGGGCGGAAGAGCAGGATAAGCTCATTGGATCTCTCGCTAAGCTGGTCAAAACCCGAACTGCAAAAACCCGAGTTGCCCTTCCTCGCAGAACCACTAGGATCCGAGGAAGAAGACTCGGTTTCACAGCTCCTTTGGACCGGTCCGGGAACGCACGTGAGAAGCTGTCGGGACAAAATCCAGACGAAATCACTCTTGCGCCAGCACGGAAAAATCGGGGCGATCTTCCACCATTGCAAGAGGACAAAGAAGAGGGGGAAATCGAGCGCATCAACGTGGACTCCAGCAGTCAGTCCGAGCCTTCGGACCAAGACGCGGACGTGCATCCACGAAGGACAAGGAGCCACATGAGTCTGGAAGACCTGCTTGACAAAACCATGACAGAGGAGGAGAAAACCTCTTCTGGGTAGAGCAGGAGAAGCTGGCTGAAGAGCAGACTCAAAGAACTCGCAGCAAACGTCGACAGGCCCGGATAACCACTTACAAGGTTTCCGAAATCCACGATCTTCGTAATCATCTCATGAAAACAGTCGCAGAAGTGAAAACGATGAAATCTTATATTCACCATGCGACTAGCTCCGCACCAGAGATAGACCAGCTGCTCGAGGAAACTCGTAAAACTCCCTTCACATCTTGTATCATTAACACCAGAGTATTGGATCCTGGAAAGATCAAGGTGCCAACGTACAACGGTACGACTGATCCAAAAGCGCACTTACAGGCCTTTGAGATCACGATGATAAGGGCCAAATTTAGACACAGCGAAAGAGACGCTGGCCAATGCCGCCTCTTTGTCGAGAATCTTGAGGGATCCGCGCTCAAATGCTTCTCACGCCTTAGGCAAAATTCCATCAGAAGCTTTCTCCAACCCGCTTTGGAGTTTCTCAAGCAGTACTCGATGTTTATCAATCGAGAAACTTCTGACGTCGACCTATAAATCTTAGCTCAAAGGAAAGATGAATCACTCCGCGACTTTTTCAACCGATTCAAGCTCGTTATGGCTAGAGTTAGCGGGATCAGCAACAAGGTGGCCAGGAATGCGCTTCGAAAGACGCTCTGGTATAAGTTAAAGTTTAGAAAATGGATCACCCTTGAAAAACCGCGTACGATTCAGGACACATTTCTCAAGGCCACGGACAACATCATGATCGAAGAAGAGACCAAGGTTTTGTACAAAATCACAAACCAACGAAAACCTCTTCGAAAGATTAGGATCTAGATCAGAAGTCAAAAAAAAAGAAGAAAACTGCCCATCGAGAGGGTGAAGAAACCCAGCGGGTGCACAACTAAGCCATCAACTCCGGCTCGGAACAAGGGCGAACGTCGGGCAACACGTGGACCCGAAATCTTAATTACGATGAGAACATTGTCTGTGACTTCCATCAAACTCGCAACCATTCGACCATCAACTGCAAAGTTCTATGAGCGAGATTGGCAGTGAAACTAATCGCAGGGGAACTCTCCGGGGTAACGAGCGTTAAGGACCTCATCCGCGATTCTGATAGTCCTCCAAAAACTGACAAACCTCCTCAGACTTAGAGCTCTTCAGGGGATAAACACGGAAGGATGCAGGATGATAAAGGCAAAGACACCAATCGTCACAGGATTAACATGATCAATCGGAGGATCACAGTTCTGCTGCGATACGGTCTCGTCGATCAAGGCTTACACCTAACTCATCGATTAGCCCCGACGAGTACATTAGCCATCTTAAACAAATGCACCTAACCTTTCTCACGAATGGTTCTCATAAATCCGACTAGGATAATTGTGCACAAAAATCTGAAATTTTGGTCAGCACTTCCAAGAGACTTAAAATTGTCCTTGGAGAGATGCTCCATTTCGACCATACAAGTCATATAAGCCGAGAACATATCGCGGAATTTAAAGTGGTACGAAGTCACGTTGAAATCACAACACGCAAAATGAAAGCCTATTAGTCAATGCACAGCCTTAACCGAGAGTAAACCTAGGTCTTGCCGTAAAGCCAGCACACTGGTCTCTACCTTCTCAAGGCATTAATATCGAAAGATACAATATCCTGAAAGCATTCCTCTTCGTTCACATCTAAACGCTCACAAAACTTTTTCGCACATCTCGAACGAGCAACGAATAGAACGATCTACAAAGAAGAGTTAGGTTATGAGATTACAACTCATAATCTTCCCTCTACACGCAACTACTCGACACACTCTTAAAATCTTAAATCCTTTCAATAAAAAGATAGTTCAATGCAATTTAAGGCAGGGATTCAAAGCCACATATGGCCAGTCCCGATAATAAAAACGGCCACATAAGGCCTAAGAAGAAACAAAAAACGGCCACACACGCCCAACACAACTAAGCACAAAACGGCCACGAATGGCCACAGATAGATCATAAACCAGAGAACCTAATCTAGATCCCTCAAGGGTCCAATACGAAGTTTCCCGACATTGAACGACCAAACTTGCCCGCGAATTGATTCACCTCGACCCCCTCATCGGCAACCTCGGTCGTGGTCTCCTCCATATCAGGAGAAATTGGGATGGGATCCAAGTATCCCAGCACCTTCTCCTCGAGAGGAGGGACCAGAGTCTCGACACCTTCACACTCATCCATGTAGCCGGTCATTTTGTCCATCTTGGTCTGGAAAGCGTAATCTCTTGTCGTTGTGTGCGGCAAGGCACAAACGGCTCCAAAGAACTCTCGGAAATCGCCCATTTGCTCTTGGGCTCCCCTGAACTTCCCAAACTCGGTCCTGAAATGAGCAGCACGACCCTCGATCACCGCAGAAACCTCGCGCTTCCCTCGCCTCTCCGCACGACGAATAGCCTTAGCATGCTTTCTCTCAAGCCAATGGTCTCGGAGCTCACGGGCTAGAGCCACACGCTAAAAGCCCACGGCATAACGAGCTGGGGGTAAATGTTGGGGTCAAATCGTTCACGAAGAAATCAACGGTTCAAGTCCTCGAAAAATGTTTCTTTCGAGGTTTTGGCTCACGAAATTTTTCATAGAACGATCAAGCCGCAAGGAGAAAGTCATCATACGGTGAGTCCCACACGTAACAAACGGGCCGCCACATGACGATCCCCGATACGGCTCGCCATATGATGACCTGGACTCGAGAGACATAGGTTAGGATTTCCTAACTTCCTAAGTTTACGGAAATCGACGGTGTGGATTTCGGTTCCCACAATATGCAAGAAAGAATTCGATAAAGCAATAATCAAAATGCCACTTAGCGATGCTATGAAGGTTTCACCGCCAATAAAAAATTACGTCTAAGATGCGATGTAGCTAGGTATTCAAACAAATGAGCATAGTGTCTTGATGGTTTCTGATAAAGAAAGTTATATTTTTCGAGGAGAAAATCCGACTGAACTCCCAAACCATCAGTTTTGTTCTAGACTGCAACATCCACCATGAAAGATTCAAGAGATCTCTATGTGACTAATTAGGCTCTGGTGTAAATCTAATACCTTATTCCATAGCAATTGCCCTCGGGTTAAATAAGTTCAAATCCACAAAGATAACCCTCGTTTTACCTGATAGATCCACTAGGACTCCTGAAGGTATCCTTGAAGACGTGCCTAAACAAATAAACGAGTGACTTATACCTACAGACTTTATCGTACTAAAATACAGACAGAAACCAAAAGACCTCCTTATACAGAGGTCGACCATTCCTGGCCACGGCCGGAGCAATCATCAATGTCATATAAGGACGTATATGTCTAAACATAGGAAATCTACCAATGCTTTTTGACATGGAGAAAATAATCAAGAAACCTTTTAACGACGGTCATGCCTACTATACAGATCACCTCTCTGAAATAGCTGACGAATCGTTTATGGAGATGTATTCTGATAACCCCTCAAGAATAGCTCTTAAAGACCCTGAAGGAGACTTTTTCACATTGAACGATCCATCAGATGAACACTCGAGGTTAACAAAACGCAAGAAAAGAAGTAATGAATATTGATATTGATGATGGACGATTGTTCATCAACCATAGATCGATACCCAGAGGTGACCATCGATCGACGTCATTCCGCATCAGGTTACTGAACCTTAGAAAAGGTCCCAAAAGTCGAGCTTAAACAGCTTCCAGTTGTACTTAAATATGCTTTCCTCTATGATAATTCTTATCTTGCTAATGTCAACGCCAACTTAAGTGGAGGGGAGCTCGCCTTATTGCTGAGTAAGCTGAGGACATATGGCAAGGCTTGGATACTCCGTCGATGACATTCCAGGAATTTCACCAAACTAATGTATTCATAGGATACATCTGGATGACAAATCTAAATCATTTGTCGAACATCAGAGGAGGCTAAATCCTAACTTGAATGACGTAGTAAAAAAAAGGAAATAATGAAACTTATAGAAGCATGTGTCATTTACCCAATTTCATATAGCAACTAGGTTATTCCGGTGCATGTAGTTACTAAGAAAGGAGAAATCACAGTGGTGAAGAATGACAAAGATGAGTTAATCCCAATGAGAACTGTAACTGGACATAGAATGTGTATTGATTACAGGAAACTGAATGCCGCCACCCGAAAGGATCATTTCCCCTTACCTTTTATAGATCAGATGTTGGCTTGCAAGCCATCAATACTACTGTTTCCTCGATGGGTATTCAGGATTCTTCTAGATCCCTATTCACCCGGATGACCAAGAGAAGACTACTTTTACATGTCCATATGGAACGTTTGCATATTTCAAAATGCCTTTGGCCTTTGTAACGCTCATGCTACCTTCCAGAGATGCATGATGTCTATTGTTACAAACATTATTGAAGATTTCATGGAAGTTTTCATTGACGATTTCTTTGTATACGGACCAGATTTCAAAACATGCCTTAACAATCTCTGCAAAGTGTTAGCCAGCTGCGAGGAGAAAACCTAGTCCTTAATTGGGAAAACTGTCATTTCATGGTCAATAGCGGAATTGTTTTAGGACACAAACTTCAGCAGACGGTATAGAGGTGGACCGAGCCAAAATCAAAGTGATGACAGGTTTTCCACCACCCACAAACGTAAAAGACGTTAGAATTGTTTTAGGGCATATCGGATTCTATAGGGTATTCATTAAAGATTTTAGCAAAACCACTAGACCCCTTACAGGCCTCATATGCAAAGAAGTCAAATTCGACTTAACACCCGAATGTCTAAAAGCTTTCAAGCAATCAAATCAGCCCTCGTTGCTACCCCAATTGTACAAACACCAGACTGGGATTTGCCTTTTGAAATAATGTCTGATGCCAGTGATTTCGCAGTAGGCGCAAAACTTGGGAAGAAAAAGGACAAAAAACTACACGCCATCTACTACGCTAGTAGAACTCTCGTCGATGCACAAAGGAATTATACAACAACGGAAAATAGCTATTGGCTGTGGTGTTTGGTTTTGAAAATTTTGTTTCCTATCTAGTTGGTTCAAAAGTAGTTGTCCACACTGACCAGGCTGCCCTGAAGTATTTAATGCAAAAGAAAGATGCTAAACCGCGACTTTTAAGATGGATTCTACCCTTACAAGAATTGACATTGAATTCAAGGATAAGAAAGGAGTAGAAAACGGAGTTGAATATCACCTTTCGAGAATCAGAGTACATGATGGCGTTCTTATCGACAGTTTCGTGCCCACCTAAAATGTCTACCAAGCAAACTCAACATTTGATGAAAATGTACGTCTAGCATCTGAAGAAGCATCGATCGACGTTCGTAATGAAACATAGATCGACACCATGGATGAGGCAAACACAGATGCAGAACCAATGAGGTTATAATTGAAATTAAAATCAAAGTCGCTTGTACACCCTCACAATTCAACCATGCTTCTCCCGGAGATCAAAGTT
Source organism: Moricandia arvensis (assembly GCA_905132765.1). Taxonomy (NCBI): domain Eukaryota; kingdom Viridiplantae; phylum Streptophyta; class Magnoliopsida; order Brassicales; family Brassicaceae; genus Moricandia; species Moricandia arvensis. The sequence goes on along the minus strand of CAJHQP010001202.1, from coordinate 16,060 downwards.
TAAGTCGGGGGTGTGCGCGCTAAATACGACTTTCAAGGATAGACCATGGTATGCCGATATGGTTAACTATCTTGCAGCTGACAAAGAACCAGAAGTCTTTAAAGGATATCACAAAAATAAATTCCTAAGAAAAATTCGATGATATAATTGGGACGAACCTTATCTCTATAAACACTGTTTAGATGGCATATACAGAAAATGTATTGCAAAATTTGAAGTCCCAGACATTCTACATCACTGTCATGGATCATATTATGCTGGGCACTTCACAAGTTTCAAGACAGTAGTGAAGACTCTCCAAGCAGGCTTTTGGTGGCCGGCTATATTTAAAGATGCTCAAGCATACATAGCACATTGTGAATCTTGCCAAAGAAGGGGAAAAATCAGCAAAAGACATGAAATGGAGCAAAACTTCATACTTGAAGTAGAAGTGTTTGATTGTTGGGGTATAGACTTTATGGGTCCATTTCCTTCTTATAACGGAAAAATACATTCTTGTTGCAGTGGACTATGTATCGAAATGGGTTGAAGCTATAGCAACCCCCAAAAACGATGTTGTTGTAGTTGTTAAGCTTTTCAAAAATATCATCTTTCCTAGATTCGGAGTCCCACAAATAGTTATAAGTGACAAAGGTACCCACTTTATTAACAAATTATTCAAAAAAACTTGTCACGAAACCTGGAGTCCACCATCGAGTTGCTACACCTTATTATCCTCAAACCAATGGACAAGTAGAAGTTTCTAACCGCCAGATCAAATAAATCTTAGAGAAAACGGTAGGATCGACCCGTAAGGATTGGTCTACAAGGTTGGACAACGCGCTTTGGGCTTACCGTACAGAGTTTAAAACACCACTTGGAACTACCCAGTTTCATTTACTTTATGGGAAAGCATGTCACCTCTCGGTAGAACTAGAACACAAACCAGCTTGGGTGACAAAGATGATAAATTTTTATGCAAAACCAGCTGCACAAATGAGGCTAATACAACTTAACGAGTTGGGCAGAATCAGATATCACACTTATGAGAACTCAAAATCGTACAAGGAAAGACCGAATGCTTAACATGATAAATAAAAAATCATATCAAGGCATTTCGAACCCAATGACCAAGTACTTTTGTACAACTCTCCTCTAACGTTATTTCATGGGAAATTACAATCTTGTTGGTCAGGACCCTTCACTATCAAAGAAGTCACATCATATGGAGCTCTCGTACTCATAAACTCGAAAAAACGAGGAGTTCACAGTAAATGGACAAAGAGTAAAGCACTACTAGGCTAAAGCGGAAATCTCGCGCTCTCAGACCGTGCGTTTGGGAATACCAACGCCTGATTTATCTAGCGTTCTGTCAAGCTAATAACCTTAAACAAGCGCTAAGTAAGAAGCAACCTACTTGTAAACACCTAAACTAATAATAATAATAATAATAATAATAATAATAATAAATATTTAATAATTAAAATATATTTCTACGGTTTTTAAAGTGAAAAAGTGGACACGATCGACACCGTTATATGACCGTAAATCGATGCCAAAGTGTCGAGCCCCTATAAGCTCGACACAAACCCTTTTTCATAAAAGAAAATTCCATAACCGCCAAAACAAGTGTGATTTCAACCTTCGATTTCTCTCGATTTTTGGCTGATTTTGCTCATCTTTCGCCTAACCCACTTGATTTTCACCCTCTTTCTGCTTAGTTCACTTAATCAACCGATCACCAAGGTATGTTTCTGAAATCTTTTAGTTTAGGGAGTTTGTAGGGTTTGAAAGAAAAGTAAAATCATTTAGGGTTTGGCTGGGAATTTAGAACAGTTTAGGGTGATGGATTACTAGACTAGGGGTTATCAACTACTCGTGATTATGGTTTGTAAAAAAAATTCTATTTGAGAGTTGATAACTCTGGTGATGTCGCGACTGAACATCGATTGATTCCCGTGAGGGAGCGTCGATCGACGGTCGTTCCAATTCTCAAACATTTGCTGATTCTTGACTTTGTTGATGATTGCAGATGGACGAGAGGATAACCAAGGCATGTCTCGACTCTGGGAGATCCAGTGCAGCATCATAACCCCCATGCTGCAACCCCTGGCCAAAAAGAGAGGAGGATTTTATCAGGACCATGGAATGTTATCCTGATCTTCGACTTGGCGTAGCATCAAGAGATTGCACTTGTAAACCAGTATCTGATGAGTGGGATGACTTCGACACTCTGCAATACAACGCCTGGTAGGGCGTTACCATTGAGCTCACAAGTTTCATCGATATCGACGTTTTGAGAAGGTTGGGGCTCCAAGCTGATTTGAGTGACATGTTTAGAGAGCTGGCGATGGGCCACATGGTCACTAAGCCATCTTCTCTCTACCCTGATTTAGTCAGACAATTCATGGCCACGGTTCAGGTGACCTACAAGAGCAAGAGGGTGAAGAGGGCAAACAAGGCTACACTGACCTTTTTCATCAGAGGCATCAGATATAGGATCATGTTTCCTAATCTATGTGAGATATATGGGTTCCAGAACGCTGATAACCTCGGCTGCTCCAACCCTGCCTTTCCTGGCCAGACTGCCTTTTGGGGACTGATAGCCACATGACCTTTTGACTCGAGTACTGCTACCCAGACCGACATTCGCCACCCTACCTTGCGCTACTTCCTCAAGGTTCTTGCCAACACTTTGTTGTGCAAGATGAAGCCAAACAAGCTGAGGGTGAAGGAGACTTGGTTGAGATTGACACAGAACTTATCCAGACGCCATTTGAGGATCAGTTGGTGAACTTGGGAGCAGTTTTTGCAGAGCACCTGGTCTCACTGAAGAGCAAGCCATTCAAGGGAACTGGCGCGAAGAAGGAGACAGTTGGGAGTCTTCAGACACCCATCTTTACATGCCTTGGGATCAGTCATCATGGAGCTTCGGTAGTCAATGAGATATCCTACATGGGCGAGGCACATCTGACTAGTGCGGGATGGCTGAAGGAGGGACGCTTTTGGTCCTTTAGTGATGATGTAGGCCCTCATTTGATAGAGCTACATGAGCGCACGTTGACAAACTTCGCGGACAAAGCCACTCGCCTTGAGTTCCATCCGGACACGTTGATCCTACGCAACGCACCCTCCAGAGTACGCAGACGGAGAGGACCTATACCCGCAGCCGTAGCAGCTGAGCATGCAGATTAGCCAGCGCCAACACCTGCCGCCCCTCTGCCAGAGTTCCTACAGATCCCAGAGATCCTCATCCACGACCATGGTGACTTCAAGAGAGTTGTGGTCAGTGCACTTCATGCCATTTGGGCCAGAGTAGAGGCGATGTCGAGGTGTCAGTTTTTCAGCCGTCCCCACATGAGATCACCACCGCCAGCTCCAGGACCATCCCGCCAGTCAGATCTGGACACAACCGATGAGGAGTAGTCTTATATTATGCTCCTCCTTTTATTTTGTTTTTAGACTTATGCACATTCTTATTTTATTTCATTTTCTATGTTTAAATTTGAAACTTATTATTATTATGCTATTTGGATAATTTGACGTGTGGTTGAGTGTCTAACAGTGCTAACAAGTAAGAGAGATGATCATAATCTGGAGTTTAGACACATGCACGCTAACTCGCAGACGGTTTCATGCAGTCTGTCGAGCATCAATCGACAGATGCAACTGAGCATCGATCGACGGATACAAACAAGCGTCGATCTACGGTCTCGATTGAGAGGTACAAGTTCCAGACTAATTTTCATTCCAATTTATCTATTTCTCCAAACTTAGGCTAACTAAAACGGGGGACAATGTTGTTTAAGTCTGGGGGAGGTAGTTACTAACATTGAATTCTATTTTGATATTTTCTTAATTTTACATGGTTTGATAAAAAATAATAATAATAATAATAATAATAATAATTTAATTGAGTCAAGAAAGGGATTCTTATCAAATTTAATTTTTATTTATTATCTAACCATTCTATAACACCATTCTAAATTTGTTGATTGGAGAGAGTACTAGAGATACCAAATTTGATCATTATGCCACTACTTAGAAAGTTGAAGGAACCAAAGCTAACATCCAACCTAATACTGACTTATTTGCTTGCTTTGGGGTGTTGCATACATTGGATCGGATTCCTCCTGCAAGTCTGGAAGGTAAAAGTATGTGTGCTTATGAATCCCTTCTCACTCTCTCTTCAGCATCTATAAAACTGAAAATTGAGATGATTTTCTGAAAGATGCAGAGGGGTAGGTAATTTATCTATTACACCATTATTCTAATTAAAAAAGAAATGATCACACACCGTGGAAGCGATGGATGGATAAATTACATTTGACCTAATTATTCGCCTACACTTTGTAAAAAAGAAAAAAAAAGATGAACAAGATGGACTGTATAAACATCACTGATTCATTGGACTTATAAAAATAAGAATATAAAAAGATTCAGAGAATAGAGGAAAAGGGAAGAAAAGGATCAGAGAAGACTGCATGTGTGTTCAGATACTTGCAAGGGTAAGTGTTCATTTTTCCTCTGATCAATACTCCCAAGGTAAAGCACGCACTTTTATTTTATGCAAGAAATGAGGTTAGTGGAGGGGCGAGTCAAACGAGTATTTGCTAAGTTGTTGGTGGAATGGATTTGGTTGTTATACTAGGATAAGGTATATAAAGTTTCCTTAAGATTGACACTTGTTTTATGTGGTTGCAACATAGTAGAGGTGATAATAATTAGCTGGACATTTTGTTAGTCCTTGTGTTTTCGAACCTCTTCCAAAGGTTTACCTTTGTTTTGCTTGAGGACAAGCAAAAGGATCAGTCCGGGGGAGTTGATATGTCATAGATTTTACATGTTTTTACCCATGATATATATATATATATATATGTTTGTGCCTGTGTGTGTGTGTGTGTATGTGAGTGTATGGGTTTAGAGTCTTTTATGTGCACTTTTATTTGTTATAGAGTATTTACCGATCTAGATACTTAATGGATGAACTTGGAGCTTTTGGATCATTTTGGAGCTTTGAGGAAGCTCCCCTGAAAACTAGAAGTTGGAAACTGTCATTTACCATCGATTGACACCAGCTCATGGCCGTCTATCGACAGTGCAGCCGCCCAGAGTTTTGTGATGATTTGAAGATATTACGAATTTAACCCCGAAGTTTCTATATTTGCAAGACAAGTCTCTGGTCACATTTTACACTATTTATATGGTTTTTATTAGTTTTGTAACCTTAAGCTTTTACAGACATTGTTACTCCATTGAGAGAGAGATCTACCTATCACTTAAAGAGAAGACCTCGAACTCCTTGATTCTTTACTTTATTTCTTATATGCATTTTATTTAGAGTTTAATATGTTCTTTATAATCATGTATCAGTAATTCAATTGTTAGATTTAGGGTTCTTCAAAGGTAGTCTATGAATTGGTAATGATGTATTGATATTATGGATATTTAAATAGTTCTTTATATAGATTGTTCTTATTGCTAGGATTAAGATTGATCACCTTAAACCTAGATCTTAAGATTAATTGGCGCAAGTGAAGGCTTGGTCAATTACCTGAATTAAATTTAGATGATCTAAACTACTAGATTCATACGAGATTTGATCTAATAGGTTAGAGAACTTATCAAACCTTGTTGCTGAATTTGTTAGAAGTAGCATCGATCTACGGTACATCATATCGATCGATGCTCCCGTAAGGATTAACAATCGCTTACCTGAGTTTGAGTTCAGAACTATATTTAAATAAACCCCTGGTTAACTACTTAGTTACATCTTCGTCTTACCTAAGAATTCCCTGAGTCTAATTTTTTCCATTTCGAATAAACCTACAAACCAATCTCGCACACTTTACTGCTTATTAATCTTTTTCTAGCTTTATTACAAAAACAATAAATCTATTGTATAATCTTAGAGTCTATGTGGATTTGATACCAAGTACTACAACTGAAATTTTTATTTGAGAGAGTAATCAGTATCTCTAGGGTAGTTTGAGAACGTATCACCCCAAGAGTAAAGTACACTGGCTTAAGCTTGAAATTGTTTCTCTGTAAGGTAGGACAATGAATGGAAAACCTGTTGGCGTAGTACTGGTTTGGGCGATTGTATTCAGCTAGGCTCCTAGGTCGAGCAGCCTGAGCATTTTCATCTGCTGCAGCCTCAGCATTGGCTACAGCGTTCTCTCCATCGGCAGCATCAGCAGCAGCTGCCTCTGGGTCAGGGATTACATCCCCATGATCATCAATCTTCTGTCCTACTACATTACGCAAGTGACCATCTCGGTCATGCAGGACTCCCTTGGAATTTTGAATCGAGACAAGATGTGCGACCCTTTCTGCCTGTAGGGTGTGGGTGTCGATCGGTGCTACTTGTGCGTCAAGTGAACTGTTTCAGTGATTGTATTGAGTGGCTCTGTCGGACCGTCGATCAACGCTACCCCCTTTTCTTGGAGGATCGTGTGTTCAAGCTAAGCAGGATCCGAATGGCCAAAGAGCTCACTTTCCTTGCTTTAGGTACTGCTGGCATGCACCTGAAATAAAAAAAAAAAAATTTATAAGTAACAAAGAAAAAAAGATCTAGACTAGTCTAAGGGTGAATCAAACACTTCCCGGCAACGACACCAAATTTGATATGATCAAATTAACCTAAGAGAATTCTCTCAAATAAGAGGTTAATTGTAGTACTTAGGGATCGAATCCAAAGGGAGCGTGGATCACACAATAGACTAGTAGTTATTGGTAAAGCTAGAACAGAAATATAAAGCAGTAATCAGACAGAACAAGATATCGGTTTGTAAGCATATAGGAAATACGCTAGATCCAGGGATCTCAAACAAGTAATAAAAACTCAGATCAATAGTTTCCAAGTGTTTATTAAGTTCAATCCTAGAACACGAATTCACTTATCATATGTCTTACTCTCGCTTCGACAAACTGTTTAAGTCTAGATCCTCGAAGCCCAACTCTCGATGCGCGACCAATTTCTCTAGACATGCGTCAAGGTTCAATTCGATATGTTCATTAAGTTATTTAAGATTACTCTTGTTGCATCTAAAACCTATCTCAACAGGATTCAGATCAGGAAATCAGTCACACTCTCGTTTTGTTCCAATTATCCTTTGATAAAGTCCTAGTTAATTATTTCTAATAACAAGCAGAAAGAACCACCTTGATGAAGGAGACAATGGATTACCCTAGCGGATCTATCAATCACAAGCTCATCAAAACCTTAGAAAATCCGTAGATCTAACAAGTGAATTACCCATACATGATAGAAGAAACACAAATCATAATCTGAAATAATTGCATAAAGATTAAAGATAAGAAAATTTTGACTTCTAATCAATCTCTGGAGAATTTATGATCTTCTATCCAAATCCTCTCTAATGATAATGTAAATCTTAACCTAAACAGTGGCTGAATTAGATATAAATAGGTTTAACACGTCCATGGGATTATTCACAAATAAGAAAACTTGTGGGCAAAAGTGCAATTCTTGAAAGTATCATCAGCCTCGTCAAACCGCATTAACGTCGGTCGACACCGTGGAAGCGTATGTTGACGCTCTCATCATATCTTAACTCTCATCTCTGCACATCTACGGGTTTTCTCCTCTTCAAGCTCCATTTTTCTCCACAATCTCCAAAGTGCATAAAATGCAACTTAACCTATAAAAGACCTAAGGCAGACTCGGAGTACATAATAAAGACTCTAAATATGGCCTATAATATGGCTTATTACTGATAAATTTTGGGACCTATCACCTGGCTTCCAAAAAGCCATCCTTTCAACCAACTCCAAAATGGTGCCGAAGGTACAGACTGAGCAATTGGTGTGAAGTTTCACCCTAAGACGTCGTAGGATCCGACGCACTTGCACTGCTTCATCCTCAAGTTCCTTACCCACATACTGCCTGAGCTGTTTGAACTCTTCCTTATACTCACGAATGGTTCTGCGACCCTGGGCCAGGTTCAGAAATTTTGCCTCAAGACGATCCCATGCTTCAATAGGGAAGTACTTGCGGGTGAACTCATATTCAATATCCGCAAAACTTTCTACACGGCATGCAGTGTGTTTGTCTAGTGCCAACCACAAGTTGTGTGCATCCCCTTCCAGGAAATGGATTGCGATGTCCTACTTGTGGTCCTCCATACAACGTGTGAATTTGAAGTTTCGAACCAACCGACTCCTCCATTCATCTTCCTTGATTGGATAAGTACTACCTTGAAAGTTCTTGGTGCCCAAGCGAGAGATGTGCTCCAGCACACTCAGGTAATCCAATTTTTCACAGCTCTCAGCAGTGGATCAATCTCAACCACCTCAGCCATCTCTCTAACTCGCCCGCCGAGTAAGGGTATAGCCGTAGGGGTCTGAGTTTCCTGACCTATAGAAGAGTTCACAACCGGTATGAATGCTTGGGTATGTGTAGTCATCTGAGACATGAATATCTTCAGCGCATCTAACACATCCACCATGGATAGGGCTGTGGCCTGATCCTTCTATCCCACTGCTCCATCAAATGCTCCTCCAGCCGGAGAAGAGTTGTGTGTTGCATTATAGGATTCGCCCACTTGCTCACCATGCTGATCCTGGGCGCAGTTATTGGGATTGTCTACTCAATGTTTTGCCCAATCACAGGACTAATTGGTGTTATGTTCAGTGGATTCCGTTTATCCATCGCTGTTGCGCTTGGTTCGGCCAGTCCCTTGTCTTTCCTTCCCCTTGTGGTTTTGCTTTTTCCAGCCTGGGAATTACACATGTTAGTGAATCCCTGCAACATATAACACATTCTATACTAAGCAAAACATACCGTGAAACCCGAGCTAGAAGAGTGGTGTTCCCCATAACCCAACCATTCTAGAATCAAGTATACTCTGATTCCAACTAAAACCACCCCCATCCAGGACTCTAAGTCTAGTGAGGTTTCTATGGTTCGACCTTGAAGTACCTAGGCCGACTAGTTCATTTTAAGCCTTTATATTCTTAAGTCAAGTTCAGTCATTTTGTGGTTCATTTGTCCTAGAGTCTAAACGCCTTAGTATTAGAGTTAATAGGATAAACTGATTCTTTTATTTATATAATAAAGGATTCGTTATAATGAGAGTTTGCCATATAAGCTATATTAAAATGTAAAAAGATCATAGATCAGTCTATCCATCCAGAACCCATTTCTCCTTGGCTTCGAGTCTTTACGGCTAAGCCAAGACCTTACCATCATCCCCATCAGTTCCTGAAACCAACAAAACATAAGAATTCTATCAATAACTTAGTGAGTGGTTTCTATGCATGCAACTTAGGTTAAATTCTTTCTAAGTTTAACTCGGGTTTCCCCATTGTAAGTCTCGACTTTCAAATCCCTTTAGGCAAAGCAGTTAAGTCTGGTTTGTGGATTTAGATCAACCCGTCTAACCACCAAACTAACTCAGGTCGCCCATACCCGATCAAGCTAGTATGATCCACAATCCATCACATCCGGCCCTTAGGCCATGGAAAGACCCTAGGCTTACAGCCATGATCTATAATTTGGTCCTAATACTAAGTTCCTTGATCGTTATGCAGAAGAAAATAAGTAAACAATCAAGTTAGAGTGAAGGATGTATCCAGTCCATCCGGTCTCCCATAAACTCAAATCGGATTAACCTGAAGTCTAAGGGTGCTGGCTTAATCAATCCATCCATTCACATTGGACAAGCGTTCAGGTATTCCCACACGCTTCTGTTTCTCCTTATGATCCATGTTCGGATCGATCTTCAAGAAATCATAGTCTAATTTTCCTCGGCTTGACTGATACAATTCTCTTTTTCTAACCGACCAAGTTTCTCTTTTTTGGTTGCCTTTTTTCTCTAGACAATTTGGGTGATGTTCTCTAAAGAAATTTGTGTCCAAAATCGTCCCCAAGACACGATATTTATAGAAAAACTTGGCTAACCCTTTTTCCATGCAAAAGGGTGTCTTTGCCCAACCAAAAAAAACACTTGTCCCACACGCGTCCTTTCGGCCATAATGATAAATTGTGTTTTTGGCACATTCTAACAATGTTTTCTAAAGTATTTTTGAGTCTTTATCGAGTCTATTTAGTCCTTTATGAGTCATTTTAGGTTTGGAGCTGCTTTGAATGGGAGATGGATCACTTGGACCAAAAGAGACAGAAATAACACAAATTGGAGATTTTCAAACGGAGAAGTCGCTCGTTCTCAAATGGAGCAGTCGCTTCGGCGACATATTTTTAGGAAGTTTCCAGTATTTGGGATTTTACCTAGAAATCTCCCTTTTTCCTCCTAGGCCACCATAGACCTGCAAAATATTGTTTTCTATTATTTTTCATCATACACACCACTTTTTAGAGAGATTAGAGAGAGAGCTTGATACTTTGTAACTTTGAGGGAAAAGAATCTCTACATCCTTTGGAGAAGATTTCTAAATCCTCTTTGCTTTTTATTATTGATTCAGACATGATTTCTTCATCTATTATCTCTGTGTTTTCTCTGACTATGGCATAGTAGTCGATTGTTAGGTTTAGGGCGTTGGGGATCATGGATCAATGAGCTAAACACAAATAGGGTTGTCATTGTTTGATATCTTAATTTATTGTTGAACTCACTGGTTGTGTTAAACTGGCCATTTAGCATCTGAATCTAGGTTTAATATATTCATCAAAATTGTTTTAGGTTGCTAGAAAATCGTAGATAGGTTATTTTTCATTAGCCAACGAAAGCTGATGTTAAGACAAATCATGAACCAGTTGAATTGTTTGTCATCATTCTCTAATCCAATCGACAATTTATGCATTAGATTGTTTGATAAATTGGTAGACACCACAACAGTGGGTTTATCTAATCTTGTTGTTCAAGTTCGAGATTCGGTCGTATTGCTTTTCCCTGACTAAATGTGTGGCTAGTGGTCGTAAGTATCCTGATGAATCGCCCTGAACCTAGCTCTTTTGTAATCTGAAACCAAACAAACTCTGTATATATTTATTTTCATTCTTTTATTTTCACTAAATTGATTTGTCTTAGCTTGACATCGAACTCACAGAAACAAAATGTAAGATCATTCCTCTGAAATTGAATCTCAGTTACTACATCTACCACTGTTAGCTTGCAGTATGAAAGACACAATTTTAGTGTTTCAAGTTTTGGCGTCATTGTGACAGTGACCAGATTTTTACCTCTGTTTTCGGCAAGATATTTAGTCTAAGACTTCTGACTTGTTTTCTCTTTTTGTTGTAGCTAATGTTCCAGGTGTATGACTAGTACAAACACTCAGGGAGACACATCAGGAGCTTTAGTAACGCTAAGAAATAAGGAGCTAGAAAGATTGGAAAAAACAAATCGACAAACGCAAAGGCCAAACAACGCCGCCATGGGCGACACCAGCCATCAGAATCAACTCGCTGCTGAGATACAAAGGATGCAAAAACAGATGCTTCAGATGCATCAGACCATCCAAGTGCAACCGCAGGATGCACAGCTAGTTTCGTAAAAGCAGCAGGAGCAAGCTAAACAAGCCGCTCCGATTGGGCAGAAAACCTTGCGCGTAGCTTCCCTACTATGCGCTTTGCCATTGCTCTTCCAGCCTGTACAACGCAAGACTTTAAGGTCAATCCTGCTATGATTTCACTGGTGCAGAGGAAATTTTTTCATGGATTGCATGCAGAAATTCCAATGAATCACACTGAGAGTTTTGCAGAGATTTGCGGCTCTACTGGCGCAAATAGAGTGACACCAGATTTCATCAAGTGTGTGATTTTTTTCCATTCTCTCTCGCTGAAAAGGCTGCAAGATGGTTGAAGTCACTGCCAACTGGTTCTCTAACATCATGGGAACATGTTCGAACGGTCTTCTTGGGATACTTCTACACCAAAGCAAGAATGACTGCATTGAGGAACAAGATTTCATCGTTTCAGCAGCATGATGTTGAACCATTTTGTGATGCTTGGGAGAGGTTTAGTGATTACCGTAGAGAGTTTCTTCACTATGAATTTGATTATGATCATATTCTGGATATTTATTTATGAAGGAGTGATTGGGAATATTGCAGTGCACTAAATTTGGCTAGTAGAGGAGATTTCATGACTCAGACCATAGAGGGTGCTTTCGAGCTGATTCAGAACATGGCTGCAATCTCATCTAATAATTGCCAAGAGCATGATGGAACCAGGAGGGTCAAAAGGGTTGAGTCTAAGTGGAGAGATAACTTAACTGCAAAAGTTAATTTATGAAGAGTAATCAAGGAGCAGTCTATATTGTAGACAAAAGTGGAACTGAACAACCTTCTCATGAGGCTGTAGAAGAGGTATTTAAGGGTGATGATCAGCATGAAGTTAACGATGTCAATGGTCAGAACAGACCAAGCTCAAGGCTCAGGATTAGATTTTCCACAAGGATTTGAGGCGAAGACATTTGTGTTTAACCAGGGGAAGAATCAGTTTCAGCCTGTGAACCAGCAGAAGCCGCAGAGCAGAAACTTCGAAGCCGCTCTACCTATTTTAAATAATCCTCAAGAGGAGCTGAAAAATCTTGGTACTCTTATGCAGCAGCTACTCCAAAGTCAGTAAGGTCAGGTGAAAGCAATGAATCAAGCAACTGTTGAGATCAATACCAGGATGGAAAAAATGTTCACTTAGCTGAACACTAAGTACGATGCTGTCAGTAGCCATATGAAGAGAGTAGATATTCAGGCTGCACAATTGCTGAAACTATTAAGAGGCAACAAGGAACATTTCCTAGAAAATTTGTGATGAATCCTAGAGTTGGACACTGTAATGCAATAGAGTTGTGAAGTGAGAGAGTATTACCTGAGACTGCTTTAGGCGCAAAAGAGAGAACAAAGCACCCTGCCAGGTCTGAAGCGACTACTCCCACGAAACTGCTGAGACTCCACTAGTTCGAGTATTCCTCCAAGACATCTGATGAATCCCATTAGTGCAGAGCAACTGGCTGGATTTAGAAAGATGGTTAGAAGGCTTCCTAAAAAGATCTCATTTGAACATGCTTAGGAGATTCGTCCATTGCACATGCTCTTCAAAAGTTGTAGAGAGACTCAAGAAGAAATTAAAGAATTCTTTACTGAAGCGTTGACACCATCACTGAAGATATTACCTAAGGTTGATGACCCTGGAAATTTTTTTTTCCATGTTCCATCGCTAGAGTGGAATACAAGGAAACTCTTTGTGACTCTGGGTCTAGTGTAAATCTTGTCTCAAAGGCAATTATAGACGCGCTGGGAATTGTGGATGTTGAGCCATTTCAGATGACTCTAGCTTTTGCAAACTGTTCCACAGCAGTCCCTTATGGCACCATTCGCAATCTTCCTGTCCAAGTAGGGGACTGCATTCTTCATTCTGAACTTTAGGTTGTTGAGATGAATAAAGATTATGAAATGTCTTTGATCCTTGGAAGATCATTTATGGCTACAGTGGGCACAATCATCGATATGCCTAGTATGAGAGTCTCCTTCTCCAACATCAACAAGAAGGTTTTCTATAAGGCTGTCTCCACCAAATTTCCTACACTCATGCCTCTTGCATCTCAATGGTTTGTGGAGATAAGCTGAAAATTGTTCCTAAGAAGGAGCTTGGTGATAAGAATGAGATCAAAGAAATCCTAGATGGAGATCTTCACACTAATACCAAGAAACTCAATAGGAATGAAAAGGTAAAATAAAAAGTCTAGAAGAAAAGGGTAAAGGGTGGTCCTAAAATGACTTCGATACATCTAATGTGTGATGAGAAATTCATTGAGAATGAGGTAAAGTGCAAAGGTATCTCTAAACATTTCTCTAAAGTTATAGCCATTCTCACACATGAGTTGAAGGAGAAAGGGGAAGCTGTTGTGGTTGTTGTGCAGAGTTTTGAAGCTAAATATATCTGATTGTGGAGCTTGCTTTGGAACAAGCCTTTATGTTCAACCCGACTGAGCCTTATCCCTAATTCAAGCTAGTGAGCTAAACCAAACACTTGGTGGGATGAAACCCACTTGTGAAAGTAAATATCATTAGGAATTGCTTTTTGCTTATTTTTGGTTTTAGTTTATTGAGTCTCATGTCAAAAATAGAAAATCCCGAGATACTACAAAGGTTCTAGGTTGCAGAAACCGAGCATCTTGCCCTCTGAAAGGAGCAGCGGCTCCAGGGGAAGATATGATGATGGAGCACCCATAAATTTTCGGAGCACATGCTCCACACAGGTAAGTATCTCGACCAAAAATATCTAGTTTACACCTTCTCTTTAATTTATTTTCACACTAGGGATGGTGTGAATTAAGTCTAGGGGATGGGTCTTTGTTTCTTACTAACTCGTTTATTTATTTTGTTTTTCGTTTTGAGTTAGTTTGAGTCTTTTATTGAGTCAAAACTTGTAGGTAACGGGGGACCTTATTCTGTGATTATCTTTTATTTTCACTAAATTGATTGTTTTAGCTTAAAATCAAACTCATAGAAACAAATTGTAAGAACGTTCCTCTAGAATTGAATCTCAATTACTACATCTACCACTGTTAGCTTGCAGTAGGAAAGACACAATTTTAGTGTATTAAGTTTTGGCGTCATTGCGATGGCGACGGCGACCAGATTTATACCTCTATTTTTTGGCAAGATCTAAGACTTTTGACTTGATTTCTCTTTTTGTTGCAGCTAATGTTCCAAGTGTATGTCTAGTAGAAAAACTCTGGGCAACACATCAGGAGCTTTAGTAACGCTAAGAAATAAGGTGTTCCAAGAGCTTTAGTAACACTAATGTTCCAGGTGTATGTCTAGTGTGTCAAGCTAAGGTCCAGGTGTTCCAGGTGTAACCCTGATCTAAAGCCCATAACAAGAAGAATTGAAGTCAAGATTAGGTTCAAGTTAAGTGGAGTTAAGTCTTTCTAGTGTGACCTCTATAAGCCGAAATTTCTGGAGAAAAATGGGATCCAATGTCAGGATGTTTCTACTAGACATACACCTGGTACATTAGCTGGACATACTAGACATACACCTGGAACATTAGCGTCACTAAAGCTCCTCGAACCCCTTATTGCTTAGCATTACTAAAGATAATGATGTGTTGCTCCGAGTGTTTCTACTAGACATAACTTGGAACATTAGCTGCAACAAAAAGGAAAAATAAGTCAGAAGTCTTAGACTATATATCTTACCGAAAAAAACATAGGTAAAAAGCTGGTCCCCGTTGCAACAGTGCCAAAACTTAAAACTTGATACACTAAATTCGTTTCTTTCCTACTGCAAACTAACAGTGGTAGATATAGTAATTGATATTCAATTCCAGAGGACCGTTCTTACACTTTGTTTTCATGAGTTTGATATCAAGCTAAGACAAATTGTACTTTAATATTCTATTTATTAAAGTTTTGATTTTTTACTTTATTTTTATTATATTTCATAAAATTTAAAACGAAAAAAAAAAACAATCATTTTGGCATCTATTTTCTTCTGTCTTCTTAACTTTGCTCGATAATTTCAAAAAGATGATCATTACAAACCTCGCTTACATGAATAACTTTTATTGAAAAACATAAAACTTCTCGAGCATTATTAAAAACGTATGTAAATAATATTGCCTAAAAGACAAATAGATAGTATCTGAAAACTAAAACAACATACTAAAAATAACATTAGAGATTCTGGAAAATCTCTTTAAAGCGATGTTCATTGTTTGCTTCTGAGGCTTGCCTTCATCGTAGACAATCAAAATCTTCCATCCTTTTTTAGATGTAACTCTGGAGATAGCCATATATAGTTGGCCATGAGAGAACACAAGTCTCGGTAGATAAATACCAACTTCTGGTAGTGATTGACCCTGGCTCTTATTAGTTGTAATGGCAAACGCCACATCAATGGGAATTTGCCTCCTCCGCATCTTGAAAGGTATTTTTTGTCAGAAGGTTTAATAGCAAGTCTAGGAATAAGAACAACTCGCCCAACCTTATCCCATGTAATCACTTTCGCCTTGATCATAAATTCGTACATCTCTGTAATCTGAAGTCGAGTCCCATTCATCAGTATGATCTATGTTTCTTAGCAACATCACATGACAATCAAATTTCAATCGAAGACTATGGTTTGGTAAACTTGAAATTTTGATTTTGTT